>OX637586.1:3858728-4103926 GCA_951800085.1 Comarum palustre | reverse complement strand
TGACATGATATATTATAGCTAGCTATACCTATAGCTTTAGCTTTGCTAGATTTCCCTGCGCCTGAACAGTGAGGGGAAGGAAAAAAACGATCTCAACTTTAAATCTGGTTTGTTTAGCTCTCTTTCTCCCATTCTTCTTCTTCTCCGGTCTCTCTTTGTCATTCTAGCTACCATGTATCTCCAAGAAGATGAAGAAGACTCGGTTTTTCTCACTCTTGGCCCTCCCGGACAGCCGCCGGTCCACAACCACGTCCTCTACCACCAACAATCCCCCTCCTCCTCATCCTACCAGCCTCACCATCAAAAAAACCCCTAATTATAACTTCAATCACGAGGATGGTGTCACAGTAGCCTTCACATTGGGCAGCCTTGACCACTTCTGCACCTTCAAGCAACAACATCAACAACAATGTTCACATCGGTGCAGCTCCTATGGAAGCAGGCCAGTACTGGATCCCTTCTGCGGCGCAAATCCTCGTCGGCCCTACTCAGTTCTCCTGCCCCGTCTGCGGCAAAACCTTCAACAGATACAACAACATGCAGGTGAGTTCATGCTGAGCCGATTAACGATACCATACATTAGCTAGTTAATTTCTTATTATTATTATTCCTGATGTGTGAATTCATTAGATGCATATGTGGGGGCACGGCTCGCAGTACGGAAGGGACCGGAATCGTTGAGGGGAACGAAGCCATCTTCATCCATTCTCCGTCTTCCTTGTTACTGCTGCGCCGAGGGCTGCCGTAACAACATAGCTCACCCTAGGTCGCGTCCACTGAAAGACTTCAGGACTCTGCAGACACATTACAAGAGGAAGCACGGCACGAAGCCCTTCGGTTGCCGGAAATGTGGAAAGCCGTTTGCGGTGAGAGGGGACTGGAGGACGCATGAGAAGAACTGCGGCAAGCTCTGGTTCTGCATCTGCGGCTCGGATTTCAAGCACAAAAGGTCTCTCAAGGACCATGTGAGGAGTTTCGGTGACGGTCATGCTCAGTACGCAGTGGAGCTTTGCGCTGAGGCAGAGGAGGATGAAGATGAAGATCTGGAGGATGAGGATGATAATGACGACAGTAGGGACACTAATGGAGGAGGTCATGATCAGCATCATGGAACTGGGTCTGTTTATTTAAACTATTAGTTAAGCTAAGTTAAAATAATATCATGGAATGCAGTAGCCATATGGTACTAATTGTCTTGGAGGTTGCTAGTGAGTGTAATTACCTAGAATTAGATCGGTGATGCGGACTGGGGACTAGTTCAACTTGACTGTGTGAAAGTGTCTGTGTCTGTCTCGTGTGTTTATGAGAGTGAGAGAAAGAGAGGGAGCAAGAAGATGAAGACAAACAGTATGATAGCCAAGGTTCTTCTATTGAATTTAATTTTGGAAGTGGCAGTTCCATGCTTTAACTTCAGTATCTAGCTACCTCTCGGAGATCTCAGATTTAATTTCTTTTTTTTACATTGTTTTAATTCTACTCGAGCCATATATACTTCAATCATCCATGAACGACTATAATCAAGTTCAACAAGGTCATGTCTCCAATATCATACGGTTGTTGTTTGAGTTGAGATATAGATGTCATTAACTCATTATTCACCACGCATTCGTTTTACTTCTACAATGAAGTACAGCAGAAGCAGAGTGAGTATGGAGCAGTATGGCTGTGCCTCGAGAAATGCTTGGTATTATCCTCGTTTAGAGATTCTTACATATGATAAACTGTCAATTCTTCCTGGCCTATTGCGTATTTGGGTGTAGCTAGACTTCAACTTGGACAAGATACTGTATGAAATGTTCTCTAAAATGTGTCAAGCCCTATTGTCATCTTGGCGAAGATAGTTTGGGTGTAGCTATACTTCAACTTGGAGATAGTTTGCGGTAAAATGGTCTGTCAAAAGTTTGAGACTAAACTGTGACCATGCCATGGCTCATACATATCGAGCCACACAAATAAACAGATCAGTCGGCATTGGAGTCTTGAATGTGGTCAGCGAGTACAGAGATGAAGGCAGATTATACATGCAGACAATGAGCGCAGTAGTCACAGATTATACTGTTGATACATGGCTTTGTGCCTTATATATCTTTAGCCCTAATATATATATTAGCATCCCCTATATATTATCAACGAATACCTAAGCTAGACCAGTGCGAGTACACTGAGTTTGTATGAGCTTCATCACTCGCTTCCTACTATCACTGGTAAAACTCATGTGTCAGTGAACAAGCTAGGCTAAGGAGATGGACCACTGGTAAAAACTACTACTGTATTTGGGGCTTCACCCAAAGAGAAGGACTCTACCTTTTTCCTTTTCATACCAACTACAAACAGATCATTACGAAACATTTTCAGACTCCCTCTGCTTGCTTCTCTCTTCTGCGTTTGCTTTACTCTCTTTCTCTCTCTGAATCGATTAAAACTCGAACCCTATCTCTCTCTGTCTCTCACTGTCGATTCCGTCTCTGTCTATCAATCTCAATTTTGTGTGTATGGAATAGTAATAATGAGTACTAAGTATCATCATGGTTCCTTTCTGTTTGGCTTTATTACCATTTTTCTACTTGTTATGTTTCAGCCTCGATCCCTTCGTTTTCCTTTTTTGCTACTTCGATCAATTTGCCCTTGCATGCATGGATTCATCATCGAAGTTAATTAACATGGTAATTCATTATTAATCTTGCAGTTAATTATAAACTAATTAGCCTTGTCTGATCTGTGCGTGTGTGCATGCATTTTGCTCAGCGTTCGTGTCTCGGATAAGGGTTACAGAAGCTAAAAACATACGGACTTTTGGTCTAAGATTCTAGAACCTAAATCAATAAATAAAATGCTTTCAACTAATTTAATTAAATTAAGCAGAGAGATCAAACTTTGGGGTTCAGGATCCCAGAATCGTTTGCATGCATACACATTATAAAATTCAAATTATTAAAATCTTGTTAAACAGTGATGTGAATCTGTTTGTCACTGCAAACATGGATCTTCGATAACGAGGCTCCACCATTTTCATGCTAAGCAGAAAAAGGCTTTGCTTTCAGACGTGCTATTATGTTTCCCACCATTTTATTCAAGTTTCAGACGTGCTATTATGTCAATTTTCCTCTGTCAGCTCTGAAGTTACCCAGACTTATTTACCCACAGTGAAAATGACTGCAAGCTTTCAAATAAGGGACTGTCTCTAGAATTTTCGTTCAAATAAAACGTATCCAAAGTACAAAACTTGAACACATTATACCCAGGCAGGCAGGCAGGTATTACCTTGATTATATATAATGCACCTGCTCTCTCTCTGGTGCCATGTGATCCTTGATATTATATATGAATTGGAAGACCATTCAACTATGTATAAGATCATGACGTTGTAGTTAATTTTTCTGGCCAGGCAAAATCCATAAAATTATATATATATATATATATATATATATATATATCCTGCATACATACACTTATCCTGCACCCAGATTCTTAGCTGATACATAGATTATTATGTGTGCTGCTACATGAATTATGAGGCCTGTGGAGACTGGACATAATCATCAAATTTTAGATTCATTCGGATTCCAGTCCAGTGTGATGAATATACGTACTTTGAGGTCCGAATGGGTAAACCAAATTCACATAATTCTGTAGTGTAAAATTTCAGGTTAATTACATGATATGTGAAACTGATCAAGACTAGGTGTTTGTGAGGTGGGATTGAAAACGATCTCTGTCGTCTTGTAGGTGTCAATTTATGATGTGGATCTTTATTCCTTTGTAAAGATGAAAGAGTGTACTTCAGTCAAGCCAGGCACAAGCAGTGGAAAGACGAAGAGCACTTCTTTACGGCTGGAAATGTGCTAAAAGCCTAAAACCATTCCGACCTTTTCTGTCTTCTTTTTTAACTAAAGTATATAACTACTATTTACTAGCAGAAAACGGCCTTAGACAATAGAAATGTTCCGTCAGTTAAGATCAATTTTTCGTCACCTAAGGCTTAGTTTGGTCGTATTTTTTAATAACGACTGAAAACCATAATTTCGTCGCTTAAGTCATGTACTTATGCGACGACAACATGCCTAAGCGACACAATATTTTATGTTGTTTAAGCTTTAGATTTTTTTCAAAAAAAAAAATCTCCATCAAATTTCCGGCCGAAAATTTTTCTTCTTCTTCTTCCTCTGCCACCACAACCACCGCATTACCTCCTCCGGCCGCCACCACTACGGTACCACCACCACCTCCGCCACGACCTTCTTCTTCTTTTTCTTCTTCTTCTTCTTCTTCTTCTTCTTCTTCTTCTTCTTCTTCTTCTCTTCTCTTTTTCACTTGAGCAGGATTCTTAAAATTTGAATCCCTTCTCTTTTTCAATTGAGCATGATTCTTAAAATTTGAATCATTTGCTTAAGCGACAGAACTACTTTCCGCCTCTTAAGTAAGTTTCAAATGTTTTGAGCGCCAAATGGTTAAAATTTTCATCGCTTAAGTAAGTTTTGAATTTTTGATTCTTTCTGAGTGTCAAACAGTGATAATTTGAAATTTTACTTAAGCGACGAAACTTATTTCCGTCGCGTAATTAAAATTTGCTGAAGCGACGAAAATTTTTTGGTTTGAAAAATTTCTGTCACTTAAGGGTATTTTTCTATTAGTGATTGCTCTAAAAAAATAGTGTATAACTACTGACATGTCATACTGTTGAAGAAAGAGGCTTGTGGGAGAGAATCCGACAAAGCCTAATGGGCCATTTTGTATAATGGTTGGGCCAATCCTCAGAGTCAGACCGTTGTTCCGGTTATCTAGTTAATAGGTTCTTCCTTTTCTTTGATTGTGCTTCCGTAATCCGTGATTACAAGTTTGAGCTTATATTTTTTAGCGAAAAGAAATGGCACTATTTAGAGAGCTCCATTAGCTTCGAATCTTTGATACAGACTCAGATACTGTAGTTTTAACTTGACAGAGGCTTCAAGTTTCTCACATACAAGAACAAAAACACCAACGATTAAGACCCGAAATCTAGCATTCTACATGAAAAATACAACACATTAGATTTTGAAGTTCCACTCCCACTCTCAGTTGGTGTAGTTCTTGAAAGTTGCTTGGGGCTCAGTGGCCTTGGTCCCCGGAGACGGCTCAACGCTCGGTGACGGCGCTACCGGCTTCCCGGTAAGCTCAGCAGGCAAATCAGCAATACCCTTCAAATAAAACGTGTAAAACAGCTTGAAGGGGAACACTATCTGCTTCAGCTTCACCTGTCCATACACACCCTCAAAGATCCCAGATCCAACAGAAACAGCCAAGTAGGTATCCTCATAGGTCAAATAGGCTCCTTGAACTGAAATATGACCATAGTCCCCGAAGTAGAAGCTGTAGATTGCCTCATACCGGTCACCTTTCTTCTCCGGCACGTTTTGGATCAGCACACATAGCCCATGTGATCCCCAGCCTCTTTTCCAAGTCACCAGAGTCGATCTTGTTGCTGAATGGGACTAGGTCTCCGAGTGAGTTGACCTCCTTGCTCAATCTCAAGTAAGCAGGGCTGCCTCTGTCTCGCTCATTGATCTCGTAAGCTGAAGAGTAATGAAACCAAACATGTAAGGTTAACAGAAAGAACAATAAAAATTGTCCATATAAATTGGATGATCTGAAAAGGGTTTAGTGAGAGAAGTACTTGCTGGGTCTTGTAGAGAGCTCTGCAGTCTTCTGCTTCTGGCCGAAGAAAGCTGCAGTGATGAAGCTCTTCGAGTTTGAACAGGCTTGGTGGCTTGGCGTGGATTTGAGGGTAGGGAAGGAGTGCGAGAGATAGAAACCCAACAACCTTTGGGTTTGTGAAGGTGAAGCAAACTTGATTGGATTGGTAGTATACAGAGAAGAAATAGCTTTCAGAGAGCTTGCAGACGCCATTGAAGTGTACAAGAGAGTTTCTAAGATTTTGATCTGGAAATTCAAGAGGTTGAAGATGATGAAAATATTGAATGGGGAAGTGGGAGCTATATAATAGGAAGTGGTTCTTAGAATAATGGTGTTGATCGTATGAAATGAAAAATTAAAAGAAAAGGAGGACGATGTCGGTAGAGTTTCCCACGTGGATTTTTCTTGGTCTTTTCCAAAGAAAAATGAATAATGTTGCGACTTCTTAAGCTAATTTCCGAAGTCCCTGTAATGTCAATGTTCTTTTACACAGTATTATATTGACCAATCTAAACGTCCAGCATTCTCAGCTACACCACCACATAATACCATAGAAACAACAAAATAGGCAATCAGGCTTGAATGTTTCGGAGGTTTGACTGGGGTGCCTGATTCAGGTGGGAAAATTCACCAGCGCCGTAAATTATATACACTGAAAATCTGACCGGAAGGAGCACGTGTTGATTGGCTGAAGCTTCGCCGTCACGGAGACTTGGACTTGGACGGTGAACAATGGAATTTGGGGCTGCATTTCAAAATCCCGGAACAATGTTGCTGGTGTTTTACTAACCGGCCAAATATACCTGCATAAAATTGAATAGGGCACGTACCAAATCAAATTGGAATTACTGAGAAAGTCTGATGTATCAATATAAAACACTGGCCTCTTCTATGCATTGCATGCTGGGTAAGGGAATATATTCTAAATTTGAGAAGACTTTTCAAGTTCTGATTAATTATTACATGAATCTAACAGAAACAAGAAAAGATAAAATAGAAAGTTGGAATCTACATTTCTTGTTCTACCATATGTGCAGGACTTCTGATTATGACATGTATAAAGAAAAGGGACAATACCTATACCATATCAACATGTTGTTAAAATTTCAGCACCAGTTCTAGTAATCAGAATGGTATGCTCAAACTGAGCTGCAGGGCTACCATCTGTGGTTAGAGTTGTCCAGTTGTCTGGCCATGTTACGCACTCTATGCTTCCCATAGTAAGGATGGGTTCTGCAGTAAGGAAAAAGAGTGGGGCATTGATGGGACAAGCATTTGTAAATCAAACTTCTACTGCTCACACAGTAACTTTGTGAATCTGGATATAATAATTATGGTTGCGATCATTTAAATTCTATGTTGATACCATCCAACTAGTTTAATGTATCGCCTTCAGTGTAAATGGTTTGTTTTATGTAATACAGAATGAACTCACCAATAGTAAAAGTTTGACCTTCAACCATGCTACCAGACTGGTCATTACCTGTAAAACATGAGTATTAGATACAAAGGAATGAAGGATTAATCTGAGGGTTATTAATTCAAAGGGAGAATGAGAACATTTTCCAGTCCACATTTCCACATCAATCATTTGTTTATATTTACATACAGACCCAAGCACCCAACCATCACATATCATATCTGAAATGTAAATATCTTAAACCTTTAAGGCTGACAGTGTATTGATTATTCTAAAGAAGCTGTTTTATATCCATTTATCAGTGTTATGCAATGGGATTAAAATGTCTTCTAATGTCTTGGTATAGTAAACATATATAAGTAGGTCACTGCCTCCTGATATAACAACTCAAAAACTAGTAACAGGTTATGTGAGAAGCGGGAACCAACTAGTCACTTACGGTGATGTAATATCAATGGTTCGGAATGAAATACGGTACCCACACCATGCCCAACAAAACGCTCTACCACACCATAGCCAAATTTTTCAGCATGTTCACTGAAAACGAAATTGTTAAGAGCAAAGGAATTTATGAAAACAGCTGTCATGTGAAATAAGCATTCACCATATGCAATTCACATGTTTACTCAATCAATTAAAACTTCATAAACTTCATAGCATCCAACATCTACGATAATAGCATGTTCACAGAAGGTACTTTTTCTTACAGCTAGAAAAGCCAAGAAAATGGCATAGAGAATTAAAAAGAAATGAAGACAATCATCGACTGTCCCATATAACTATCCTACGCATAATCATGTATTACAGTAGGCATAGCCAACAATCTTCAGAAGTCCCACATGTGTTAGCTAATCTCAATAGCATATAAACCGCACAAAGAAACTGTCATTTTGTAGCTCAACTGTAAAACACATGTAGCATAAACCAAGCATGCCATCACACTTATGACACAGATCATTATCCAAAAGCTTACACTGAATGCTGTTTTCAGTTTGGTACAGTTTTTGTAGGATTCAACTTAATAATCTAAAAGAAATATAAAACCTGTTCTTATCCAGTTATATCATGAAAAGGTGAAATAATACCTAATTCTCTTTCCAATCTTCTTGAAGCTAGCACCATCCTTGCAAACTGCTATGCCTCTTTCCAAGCACTCTTCCGTTACCTGTCACCAAAAGAAACAAAATGACAATATAGGAATGAGTGATGCATAGACGTCAAAATCAGGCAAGCATATATCAACATGACATTCAACAGACATGAATGATAAGAATCAACTTTATACAAGTTCTGAGGAATTCTTATAGGAACCACAAGCTGCAATGCTACCAAGCTGAAAAAGCTTACCTTCACTAGGCGTTGCATACTTTCACTGACCTCTCCACAAAGAAATGTCTTTGATGTGTCTCCATGGTATCCCTGTCACAGGAGTATAGGGAAAATTAAGCTCCCACCTTTGATAAGGATGATAAAGACAATACAATACTGAATACTTCGTACATTTATTATCTAATAACAGACATGTACAAGCAGTCAATGCAGTCAAACAACCCATCAACTGAATTATGCTATTCATTTTCCAATAATGGAAGTGCAGTTTTAAATACCAATCATGTTTTGGGCTTTAAATTTCATTCATTTTCATGACTTCACACACTACGCTACAGAATATAGAACAAGCTTTCTATAAACATAGCAGCACACCTAAAATTCTTCAAGTAAAATCAGGAATTTTACACACTGCAACAGATTACTGATAGAATCATTTTTTGGATCATATAGGTTAAGCATGAAATGAGCTTAAGATGATAATCATATAAAATAAATCATTAATTAGAGAAATTACATTTAGGTAGACAGTAACATCTATGTTTATGATGTCTCCATCCTGCAAAAGAAGAAAATCATCAGTGTTAATTTACTAGGAAAACAAAAGTTAGTAGAAATGGGTTGAGTACTGTGCATAGAGCACCTTGCAAAGCATTCCGAACCTGTAACTGACGAGAATCAGGTATTCCATGGCACATGCACTCATTAACAGATGTGCATACACTCTTTGGAAATCCCCCATAGCCAAGAGGTGAGGGATAAGCTCCAGCATCAATAATCATTTGGTGCACAGCTTTGTCAATTTCATTAGTGGTTACCGAAGGCTGAAAGGATAAGAAGACATAGAATGCCAATATTGCATCAATTTTGAAAGCATGTGATACAGGAGGATGATCAAGAAAGAAAGAAGTGCCAACTTTAGGGACCTATTCTACTTTCAAAGTCCAAGATTAATGACAAAGAATTGAATATCCAAATGTATCATGATCATTTACATGTTGCTTGAAAATTATGTGATTCTGAATATCATGGCATTTGGCATGTCTATGTACTCTAATATCCCAATGGTGAACTGTAAGCCAGAAAGTGTCTGACCTAATCAAGATGAAATAATTTCTAAACTTCATCGAGTTTTATGGATAACTAATAACTAAAATAAGTCAACCACACACACAATAAGCATACTTTTTTTCTGGACTTTGACAGTGAGTTGAGGTCAGCAGGCTTTGTGTTACACTTGGTATAGTGAGACTACCAAAGAAATCAACAGAAGTATTGACCAGAATTAGTTCACAAACTCACCCTGACTAACTTCCCTGCACTGTCTAAGACGCGAGCAGCAAGTTCGCATGCAGCTCTCATAGCAGCAATGCCTTCCGAACCAGGAAACTGATACTCACTGGCAATTTCTGGCAGTATAGACGTAGCGGCATAAGGAGGCCTCAGAATATCGTCTGGAACAGGAAGCGTCGGGGACACCCTCCCACGCTTCAACGGCACCCTTCTCTTACCCTTTGTCATAACCTTACTCTCGCGCATTCTACACAGGATCAATCATCAAGATTAACACGTGAATTCGAAACAAACGGCTTCATATCATGGATCGATTCATGTATATACCTAACACACTATCATAATTCAACTCTACTGAACAACTCACAACACTAAACAAGTATCAAATTGCTACTCCAAGACTGTTACAGGCTACTATTCTATTCGAAATTTGGCAACACTGAATAAACTGTTACTCATCTAATTTAGTTTGCAGTGTATTATTGATTAATCAGGAATATAGAGCAGGAAATCAAGGGAGAGTACCTTTTGATTCTCATGGCCTCTTCTAAGCCGGAAAGCTTCCGAGCAAAAACGACGAGTTGTTTGCGAGAAAACGACGCTCTTTCTGGACATAGATAACACATAAACGACGATTAAGAACCTGAAAGGAGGAAATTCAAGAGGAGAGAAGATGAAAGTGAACAGCGTGAAAGGAAAGAGAAACAAACCGGAGGGAGAGGAGAGCGGAAATGTGAGCGGAGAAGACATGAAGAGAGCAGAGTTGGCTGAACTGAGTGACGCGTGTCGCTGGACCGGAGCGGAGAGTTGCAGACCGGCGACGGCGGCCATTCTCTCTCAACGGCGAGAGAGTGGAGGAGGGAGTGAGGATAATGGAATTAGAATTTGATATTTCGATTGCTTTTCTGGTGAGAGCTGTGGGCTTTAATATGGGCCTTTGTAGACCCATCATTTTTTGGAAATGATAGTAAAGGAAAAGGCCCGTTTTTTAAGTCAAGAAAGTCGATCATTCAGAAGCTAAATGGTAGGGTAAAACTTAAAATGGTACCAAACTTTTCTCGAAATGTACTGTTTAATACCTACAAAAATTTTATTACCTGAAATGGTATCTCAACTATTAAACAGTTACCAAATATGGTACTTGTCGTTCGTTTTCTGTTAAATTGATGATGTGACATGTGTAGACTTTTTTGCACATTATGCTATGGGAAAAACATTAATTTCAATAATTAATCTTGTCATTATTGCTAAACATTCCATTAGTTTTTTTCATCAAAATATATAATTTAGTTTTAATATTAAGTTTATTACTAATATACCAATTTTTTATTACTAATATAATTAAGTTTTTCCAATAAAAAACTAATATTAACTTTTTTTTGACAAGAAAAACAAAAAACTAATATTAACTTTAGTACTTGAGTTGTAGCTTATTTTAATACACACAAACAAATGTTTATGAAAAATATGTAAATAATTAAGTTAGATGGGTATATAAACTAAAAATATGCTTATTTTTATTAGTCATAAATTATACAATTTGATGGGATTGTAATATGTTTAAGAGGTAAATAAAAAAAGTTGTAATAATTTAGAGAAAAAAAAAGTATTTTAATATATAAACCATTGTGCCCCTCTAAATAAGTGTCACATCATCGATTTAACAGAAAACTAACGGCATGTACCATATTTGGTAACAATGCAATAGTTCAGGTACAATTTCAGGTAATAAAAATTCATAGATACCAAAAAGTATCTTTCTACATGCACTACCTTAATTATTTTATTATTTCGTTTGACTACCTTAACTTTCACATAGTTAACAACTTCATACCCTAACAGATACTATCTACAACATTGTTGTTAAGTCTGAGGACAATTTCATCATTCTAGTGTTTATTCTACCCTTTCTAATCTGAACCGTTAGATCAAGACTCAATAAATTCGGGTCATCTATTCATCTTTAAATAGAGGAGAAGTGGCTGACCACGGTCAAACCTCTCTCTCTCTCGACTCTCTCATCTGCTCCGGCTATCCACAACGGCGCTCTACTGTTCGGCCACCACTAGCCACAAGACCACCACCAAACTTCTTCACTTCTTCTCTTCTTTCAAGCCCAGTCCATAAATTCTACATGCAAGGTAAATCGGTGGAGATCAGGATCAAAAGAACTCGATTGAGTTCGTCGAGTTCTGGCTAGTCTTGGTGTCTCCTCCTCCCAAGGCTGGTATATGTTTCACCTTGTTCCAAAATCACATTGTCGGGAGTAGAATACTAAGTCCAGCCCAACGATTTATGTACAAGTAACAATGCGTAAGGAGTCAAGACTGGGGTGGTCTCAGTCTTCGACTCTCCGATGCTTAAGTTAGATTGGTATAGCTACTTGTCTTGCACATAGTTAGGGATAGGACATTTACCTATTTAGAAGGTGTCAAGTGTGCCTTATAGTCTAGCCTTGGGATTCGTCTCATGTACTTTCGATATGGGACCGTCTAGGTAGTCTTGTTCGGTGTTGCCCTCTTTAGGGGTTCGTAGCTGAGACCAGGTTGCCCCTCTGAGTCTAGATGTAATAGCTGGCATTGGGTATGAGGTTAAGCCCGAAACAATCTCCGGTGACCGAGTAAGAGCTTAGTCTTCCGGTGCAACCAAGTAGCTTAGGCTATGTATTAACAAGTCTCCAAGATCCTAATCTGAGAGGGCTCTCGGGTTGGGAGTTCATCTTTGAAAGTTGCACTAAGGAATATGTTTTCCCTAGAGTTAGAGATATGGTGGGGAGTCCTAAAGTCCCCAATAGAGTCGCGGGGAAGGAGACTAGGGTCATGTCCCGAGATCCCATTACTAATCCTACGTCCATATCTTACGTCTGTCATGATTGCTAGCTTCTTTTTTAGTGTCTTAGTAGAAATCATTATTACAACCCAGTACATATTTATTTGCGTAGAGCATTATGTTAATGTTAATGATGATTTTTAGATTAGGCATTCCTTAATTGCTCTATCTTTTATTACATGGTGTGTTATAAACATATAGTCTATTGGGTTTCTACGTAACGATATAATTGCCTGAAAACAAATGAACAATTGTATTACTGAAGCATCGATATCACTATTATTTGTTGTCAGACGAATCAATTGAAAGATTAGTCAGACAAACTAGAAATATGAATTACTTAGATCAAGATTTTCCTTTTTGGTTACAACCGAGATCAAATTTTTCAAATCAAAATCATATTTGAAAATTTAATTATGAGGTATCAGCCCCGCCTCTGATACGGCGCAAGAGGCGTACTAGAACCGGGCCACCTAAAGTGGGACCCACTAAAATTTAAAAAATATATATAATTAATATTAATATTAATAAAAAATAATTTTTTTTATCATATTAAACCTATCCTGCGTTTTTCCTTGTTGTTTGTCGTTTTTTCTTCTTGGTTTTTTCTCCAGTTGTCGCACCACCGAAGCCGCTCACTACTATCAAATTCATACTTGAGGTTAGTTTTTTAATCCATTCAATTTTCAAGTTAGTTTCTAACTTCGAATTTATCTTTTTTATTAGTACATTGTGAGTAGAAAATAGCTATTACTGTATGTTTGAAGACGAATTGAAAGACCCCTGTAAATTTCTTGAACCAGGCTCCTAAATTCTCAGCCACGGCACTGTGAGGTATCAAAATCAAATTTAATTATGACGATCAAATTTAATTTGATGTCAAATCAAAATCAAATTTGGTTACCTAATTTCTTGCTCTTCAATCACTTCATTTCATATATATATATATATATATGTTTCCATTCTACGAATTTAATTGAAGTTTTGATTTTTCAGACTTCTTAGTTCAAGGAGGATTAATGGATTAGGTTATAGCTGGAATATGTGCATCCTCTTAATAACGACATGCCTGATTGCATATATATCAAATATAATTTATCAGTAATGATCTACGTTATAATTGTACCAAACGAAGCAGTAATAATATATATATATATATATATATATATATATATATATATATATATATATATATATTCATGTAATATCAAGTTATCTTTTTTTGAAATAATCAAGTTACATTTTTTATCGAGTTGATTTAGTTACCTTACCTAAGCTATATGAAATATATTTCTTAACTGAGTCTAATATTATAATAATTTAACACAATTTAGGGTCACAAACTTAATTAAGATATTAATGAAGAAGATTCCATTTTTGGTCAATCAATATTTAATTTTAGGAATTTTTAATCGTCGTTCTTTTTCTTTACATTTACCGGTTATAAGCATAATATGTCAATATATTTCCCCATAACGATTTTTTCTTTTTGAAAAACACAATTGAAATTCAAGAATATTATGCAAAATAAAAAATCTCATATCAAATTTCTTTTGGATGAATTATTTATAATTATTTCTGGACGAATATATGTATGTATATAAGTATTAATTATTTTCTTCAAAAACTATATATGTGTATATATACAGGTACACAATGGATTCATTTTTTTGAACAAGTATAATTTTAAATATATATATATATATATATATTTCAATATATTTAGTTAAAATTTAAACTTAATCATGAAAGTAATGAAAAAGATGACTTCAAAAATATTTCATGTATATAATAAAAAAATGACATTATATGATATTTTAGATTGATGATGTGTATTGATGATATAACATGTTATATAAAATTAAAGCCACAATTCTTAAATATCCAAAAACATGGTGGCAACCGGCAACCGTGGCAACATGGTCGCAGCCATTTTGTGTAATTACCGATTACTATTGCATTAGTTGATGTCTAAGTAGATAATCTAGAATAATTTTGATGTACGGAAGGATATACACTTTTTTGCAACACAAGGATGAGACCTTTTGCAAGTCTTGACTAGGAGATCGATCGGGATCACGACAACGACAAATTCAAAGGAGAAAATTAAGAAACATTTAACTAATAAACGTAGAGTTTAATTAGCTGACTTGGAACCAATTGTTAAAATTGGAAAAAAATCTATCTTATAAATTTTGATTCTCCAAGACCAACACACACCTAGCTAGCACGCTCAGTCAAATCTTGTTGAGACAAGAAATCCCACATAATTAGCATTGTTATGGCAACAAATCCTTACCATTCTTGTTTCTAGTTAGTTTCTTAATCAATCCATATTCTTGTATTTAGTTAGTTTCCTAATCAATCCCTAAATTGGTGCATAGGGTTTGTATAAATATGTACAAGCATTGCATGCTAATATTAGAGAATACAATACATTCAAACATCAATTTGTTGATGGTATCAGAGCAATACGCTCTTGAGACCTAAAATCCTAGAACTCCAGATTCCAAAACACAATACCCTTTGGGAAGAAACGAGGAACTGCCAAAACTTGAATCAGGAGGTAGTCACTTCTCTCAAGCAATAGTTCCTGAGCCATGGAAGAAACCAAGACACCCGCTCTATCTCCACCATTCAGATCAACCAGGTGCCGTCCTTGTGACACAGCCACTGGTGGAGGACAATTACAACAACTGGTCACAGTCTATGTCCATGGCCCTTATGATCAAAAACAAGAAGGGTCTGATTGATGGGACTGTGAAACGTCCAGTTGAGAATGAAGACGAACAACAGCAATGGGATCGGTGTGACACCCCGATCAAGCAATCGGCTGTGAATGTGGTTGGTAACACTCCTAACTATGAGGAGCTTTCAGATAAAGCAAAGAAATACTCTAAAAATGCGTCATGGATTCTAGACAGTGGTGCTAGTGATCACATAGCCTGTGATATTGCTTTATTATCTACCTATAAGCCTGTGCATAATCATCTCGTGAAACTGCCAAACGGTTCAACATTGCGAGTATCACACGTTGGAACCGTGAGATTTAGCTCCCAACTTATCCTCCACAACGTCCTTTGTGTCCCTTTGTTCTACCTGAACATCATTTCCATAAGAAAACTTGCCCATGATTCATTTTATATCACCATTTTTCTAAAACAAATCTGTTTCATTCAGGACCTACAATCGGGGAAGATGATTGGGATGGGAGCTGAGGATGAAGGACTATACTACCTCAAATTGCCAAAGGAAGGAGCATGCAATGTAGTAAGAATTCAAACACCTGACTTGTGGCACGAGAGACTTGGACACCCTTCTAGCAAAGTTTTCAATTCATTTCCCTTCCTTGCAAATAAATCTTGCACTGCAAGCAACTGTCATATATGTCGTTTGGCTAAGCTTACTAAACAACCTTTTCCTTTAAGTATCACTTCAAGCGCTTGCTGTTTTGAGTTGATCCATGTTGACATATGGGGAGGCTATCACGTTCCCACTCTATCGGGGGCACAATACTTTCTCACCATAGTCGATGACCATTCCCGTAACACTTGGGTTTACCTTATGAAACATAAGTCTGAAGCAAGAAAACTCCTCATAAACTTCATCATCCTTGTTGAAAACCAATTTGGGAAACGAGTTAAGACAGTTCGGAGTGATAATGACCCTGAGTTTAAGTGCTTAGATTTCTACTTCACCAAAGGCATAACACACCAAACCAGCTGTATCAACACACCTCAACAAAATGGGATAGCCGAACGCAAACATAGACACCTATTGAATGTTGCTCGTGCTCTCCTCTTCCAAGCTAAACTGCCAAAAGAATTCTGGGGTGAAGCCATCCTCACAGCCACCTATTTGATCAACAGAACTCCCACACCACTTCTCAAGGGCAAAACTCCTTTTGAAAAACTTTTTGCCAAAGAACCAAACTACTCTCATCTTAAAGTATTCGGCTGTAGGTGTTTCACTTCCACACATCCTCTCAGACCTACCAAGTTCGATCCAAGGTCAAAGGAGTGTATCTTCGTAGGCTATCCTTATGGACAGAAGGGATATCGAGTTTTTAGTTTGGATGATCAGAAGATCCTAGTATCACGGGATGTCGTTTTTCATGAGAGTGAGTTTCCATACCTGGAAGATACTTCCCATTCCTTGCCATTCAACTTTGGAGATTCCATTCCTTCCCAGTATACCTTTCCATTCCCAACACCATCTCCATTTCTTGATGATCCGATTGCATCTCCATCCACAAATTCCGCTGCCATTCCAACCCAATCTTCTTTCATAAATGACATTCCACACTCAAACTTAAACCTTAGCCAGACTGACCAACTAGAAACAGACACAAACACAGATACCACACAGATACCACATTCAAAACCTAACCCTGTTATCTCTGAAGCCACTTCACCACAACTCACTCCACCAGAACCTAGGCGTAGTAGGCGTGCCACAAAGATCCCCACTACATTGTAGGGCTTCCACATTGAGGCAGTACTTCCCTCACGCCCTGAACAGTCATCTTCCACGAACGAGGTTGCACCATCAGGTACCAAACACCCCATCTCTAGTGTTTTATCTTATGCTAATCTCTCCTCTAGTCACAAAGCTTTCACAGTCAACATCACTCTAGAGAAGGAACCCCGCAGTTTTTCACAGGCAATGTTAGATCCGAAATGGTGCCAAGCCATGAATGAAGAGATTGAGGCTCTCCAGAGAAACAATACCTGGAGTTTGGTGCACTTACCAGCCAATAAGAAGCCTATTGGCTGCAAATGGGTGTATAAGATCAAACGCAAGCCTGATGGAACGGTGGAGCGATACAAGGCACGCCTAGTAGCCAAAGGGTATAGCCAGGTGGAAGGCATCGATTACAGGGAGACATTCACACCTGTGGCTAAACTGACCACAGTTCGTGTCCTCCTCAACCTAGCAGCAATCCAAGGCTGGCACTTACACCAGCTGGATGTGAATAATGCGTTCCTCAATGGTGATCTCTATGAAGAGGTGTATATGCAGTTGCCTCCTGGATATGGCCGCAAGGGGGAGCATCGAGTCTGTCACCTACACAAGTCACTATATGGATTAAAGCAAGCCTCACGGCAGTGGTTCTTGAAGCTCACTACAGCCCTTCAAGATGCAGGATTTCGGCAATCTTGGTCCGATTATTCACTGTTCGTCTGTAGGTCACATGACAGTTTCACCGCATTGTTGGTATATGTTAATGATATTATACTTGCAGGCAATGACATTCAGCACATTGAGGCAACCAAGCAGCTTCTTGGAAAACAATTTAAGCTCAAAGATATGGGGAAGCTAAAATATTTCCTTGGGATCGAAGTGGCTAGGTCAAGGGCAGGAATAGTTTTAAGTCAAAGAAAGTATGCTTTAGAGGTGCTTGAGGACTCAGGATTTCTTGGTTCCAAACCCACAACGTTTCCAGTTGAACAGAATTTGTCATTAACCAAGGATGAAGGGAGTTTGATCCATGATGCTTCCCAATACAGGAGACTTGTGGGAAGACTTATCTATTTGACAATCACCAGGCCTGACCTTGTTTACGCAGTGCACATTCTGAGTCAGTTCATGGAAAATCAAGACAGCCTCACTTGGAGGCAGCATACAAGATGCTGCGTTATATAAAGTCTACTCCTGGACAAGGCATTTTATTACCCTCCACAGGCTCACTAGAGCTCAGAGCCTATTGTGATGCAGATTGGGCAAGATGCAGGGATACAAGGCGTTCAATAACAGGCTATTGCATCTTCCTTGGGAATGCTTTGATATCCTGGAAGACTAAGAAGCAAGGGACAGTGTCAAGATCAACTGCTGAGGTCGAGTACCGATCCATGGCCACAACATGTTGTGAAATCACATGGCTGTTCAACGTACTGAAGGATTTGAACATTGACCACCAGGCGGCAGTTAAGCTTTTCTGTGATAACCAGGCAGCTATCCACATTGCGTCCAATCTAGTATTCCATGAAAAAACAAAGCACATTGACATAGATTGTCATGTGGTTCGTGAGAAGGTACAGAGAGACATCATTAAGACTTGTCATGTCCGAACACATGAACAACCAGCTGACTTGTTCACCAAGCCTTTAAGTTCAAAGCAGTTCACAGTGCTCTTAAGCAAGTTGAGTTTGATTAACATCCACTCCAACTTGAGGGGGAGTGTTGAGACAAGAAATCCCACATAATTAGCATTGTTACCATTAAACTGTTATGGCAACAAATCTTTACCATTCATGTTTCTAGTTAGTTTCCTAATCAATTCATATTCCTGTATTTAGTTAGTTTCCTAATCAATTCCTAAATTGATGCATAGGATTTGTATAAATATATACAAATATTGCATGCTAATATTAGAGAATACAATACATTCAAACATCAACAATACATTCAAACACCAATCTGTTGAAATCTCAAACAACGTTGCCTTACGTCGACGTTTTAAGCGGTAGCAAGTACTGGACGTCTGAGCAGCTTTAGCTAAAAGTCTCCAAGATTCCTCTGCTACCTGCAGCTAAGCCTTCGAATTGCCTTGATATGATTCGAGTCGGTGAGTAAAACAAGATGAAAAGTAGTTCAACACGAAACTCAAACCGTATGAATACTCTGAGACTCTGAGAGGTTTACAACTGGCGTACTGTGTTTCATTGATACTACGATACAGCTAGCTTTCTGCAGAGACTGACGAGACAAAATCATCGACGAGATTAGGGAAACCTAAGCAAGCTAGGTTTCATGATTGACATGCACACCGTGTTGGAGGTTCGTCCTCCAAGGAATCTCAGCTCCATCTCCGGCTAGCAGCTGGCCTCCTCTGCCAGAACACCAAGTCCATCAATATCAGCCTAACCTAATCCCCACTGATACGATCTTTCGAAACTACATAAAAGAACGTTACGCAAGATTATGATCTTTTGCTCGTAAAACAAGAATTTGGAAGGACAGGAAGACCCTGGTTACGTCAATATGAGTGTCATGTATCATTGATCTTGAAGAAATAAATCTTCGAATCGATCTATCAGGATTATACAACAATTTCAAATTCTTGGTTTTTGTTTAGAATGAAATTCTCGGTTATTTCTCTGTTTTATGATGTTTTTCTCACTATTCTCGTACATTTGTTCAACGAGATGTTAAACTGTAAGGCTGCTACTTCGCTAGATATGTGTTTATAGGATGAAGTATTGTTCTTATACATAGGTTGGGTTTGGGAGAGCTTATAAGCTCCTTTATTTTTAAGCACCAAATGTTTTGGTGTTTGGTAAGTTCAAAAATAAGCTACTTCTTAAAAAAGTAGAAAGTGTTTTAAGAGAAAAAGGAGAAGCTGCAAACACTCACCTTCTGCTTATAAGCTGCAAGAAAAGTAAAAGTTAGCTTATATCTTATAAGCTCAGCTGCACCAAACCCAGCCAGTCATACCAAGAAAACTTGGTAATTCACTTTTCTAAATTTGAGTTAGTTAATTTGTTTTCCATCATTTCAATGAGAAATTTTGAAAAATAATCTTATTTTAGTCATCAAATTGGTCTCTAACCTCACATTATAATTTAGTTGAAAAATAACCCTTATTATCCTAAATGATCACCACTTATCTTATTTAAGAAATTCATCGATACTTCTAGTTCTACCAAGACAACACATTTCTCTTATATTTAAAACTTGAACAACATAATCATAATTGATATATTCTAGATGACATCATTCTTGTTTATGTTTTTGGGCCAACTCTTGCCCACTATATTTTGTTCCTGAAGATATTAGATATAGGATACTCATGTTATGTACTTATGTCAAGTGTTTTCAGATTATCCTATTTCTGATTAAGCTTTTAGATCTTTTTAGTTATTTATATATTGTGAGATATATAGCTTTGATAATCAATATAAGAAAATTATTTTTCATTTGAATTGTTAGGAGAGGATCACATTTTCTTTAACAACACATAATTAAGATTCGTTGAATAGTCTTAGAGGTACAGTTTTGAATCAAAACATATACCTAGATATAAGTTGAGTTTGTGCTGCAATTGCCCTCTTTCCTTTATTTTTATTTATTTCGTTTTGGTCTAGAACCACTAGAATTCGTTATCTCTTCCACTTCTTCATGAAACTGTTTTTGAATCATATGTACCTGCACATATATGTCTTTTAAATTATCATGTAATAGTCTTCAATTTGTTCATAATTCTTCATCATTGCATAACTGTTTAACCTGCCCCCAAGTCCTTTTGGTACATAAGCACCCAACCATGAATTTTGATTATTTCGATGAAAATGTTAGTGGAGTAAACATTCCAAGTTAAGTATACCAGAGCAAAGATACTGAAGTTTCTCTATTCTGAATAAGAATGGCTTACTACACTTTTTATATTCTTAAATAGTTATTTTCAACTAAAATAAAAAAATAAGGCTAAAAATCAACATGATGTTATTTTTCAAAATTTCTCCATTTCAATCCTACCTAGCCGTGATCAACCTCCAAACCACCATCTAGTCCACCCTATTTGAATGTATGATGGATTAAAATACATATTAATCTCAAAGTAGCACACTAATAATTAAGTATTTCGATTATGATAGTTGATCGATAATAAGAAATATCTGCAGCAATGACTCTCAAGAAGTTACGAGGAACCATGCAAATAACACATCAACTAATTAAGCTCAGCAACATGTAATTAACTAATATAATGCTTAATCACAGTCTAATTATTCCTCAATATTTGCTAGCTCTATCTGTTCACGTATATATATTGAACTCGTCAAATAGTAATTCTGAAAAGTCAGTCATCTTGAGTGGTTTTTAAGCCTGACACAATGATATATATAGAAATTGCAGTAGATCAATCCCCATCGAGGTACTATATATCCACTGGGAATCTGCATATTTTGATCCTTTCTTAATTATTTGCCACCATGAAGATAGTTAATTAGTATAACCCGAAGGCTTAATCCTCGATATATTATCGCTTGTGAATTATCGTCTCGTCGGGTTCGTAAATCCTAGCTATAAGATATATAAGAATGATTTTGCTGTCACATTATCTGGTGGAAGATCTGGTACATGTGTCTGGTTTTCTGGGCGTGAACACATGCATTTTGGTTAATATGAAATAGAGTAAATTACTGAAACAATATCTGACTTCCGTATCTAAATTTTGCTAATTATCAAAACTGTATCTGAAGTTTGGATCCCGACCCACTTTTGATATCCAGAACTGTTGACGGTGTTACCTATGTCAACTTTTTGAGGGTAAATTTGTTCTCTGTCTTCAACCTCTCTTCTGGACTGAGCCATCTCTGTCCTTTTCAGCCCCTCCACACTACGATGATCCGAGGATTCCTCCATCCAATTCCTTGGTTAGACAACTTGCGTTAACTAAGAGAATAGATTTTAAGCCCTGTATGTAACTTTGTTCTTGGTAGAACCGTAAAGGTAGCAACTAGTATCTAACAAGAATATATTTGGGGGTGAGAGAGCAGACGATTAAGGTACAGGTGTTTCTGCCTTTTTATTGTGTTCCAGTGCAATTGTAGTTGTAAATGAGAACATGCATCCAATCTATTCTTCTTCTACCTCATACTTTGTAAATGAAAGTTCTCTCTCTCTCACCAACAAAGATAAATCAATTGAGTTGAACCCACACCCAGAAGCTAGGTAATCCATTCAATGAGTTTTTTTTTTCAAATTTGTTGATTCATGGTGATTTCATCATCAACGCACCAGAACCCATTCTAGATGTTTTATTCAATTCATGTTGGAAGATTCCATCTGCAGCTTCCAAGCAAAAATGGGTAGAAGATTGAACCTTTAATTGGCTCAAATTTGAAGAATGAATGAGAGGCTTGGTTCAGATGAACAAGTTGTTAGCTAGTCTGAATCTGAGGTCAAGTAAACGCCTGGGAATAGAAATTCATCATTGACTGCGAACGCGACTATGATGACGGCATCGATGGAGAAGCAGATCGAAACCAAAGACAATCTCATCAAGTAAACAATGAATAGACAAATTTGCCCTCGAAAAGTTAAAGGAGGTAACACCGTCAATAGTTTCTGAATGTCGAAAGTGGGTCGAGGTATGGTTTGATAATTAGCGAAGTTGAGACATGAAAATTAATAATCAAGTAAAATTTAAATACCGTTTTAATAATTTACTCTATGTAATAAATTAAAGTTGCTATGTGTTGAGACACACCATACAAGTTCACAATGGATTTACGAATCTGAAATTTATTTGCTCCTTTAACGTTAGACTTGTATCGTTTTCTGCTCCATATCTCATGTTTAATATCAACCCGGCCCACCACCAATGATTTTTTTTTCAGATCATTATGCAATTTGGATTCTTAATATACGGAGATTGTTGCTTTCTAAATATCCCGTCTTCGAATCGTACCCTGCGGCAAATGCTACATTATACATCAGTCAGTGATGAACAAAGAGATAGAGATCTATAATGTTTGTGAGAAAGGCATAACAGAAAGAACAAACTAGAAAAAGCCATGAATATATAGCTTGAACAAGATCAGATTGACAGTTAATATCCTCCTTTACAGACATTTTCATTAAAAAACTTCAAACAAAAGCTTTTGCTTTCTTCAGCTTCGTTTTTTGGTTTTCTTGGTCAGGTGATTTACAAATTCACCTTACCTCCTTCCCCTCCTTCTCCTTCACAAACTCCTAAGAAAAATTACAGAAAAGAAAATGTTACAAAGCTCCAATTATCCTTCGCTTCTTGCTAAACTCTAAATCCAACAACTCAATCTCCCTCATCCTCTTCCCCACAACATTGCACCCAATCGGAGCCGCCTCCACAGTACCAGCCGCGCCAACGTTCCCAGGTACTTTATAAATGTTGACTCCGAATAGCCGGACCACCTGAACCGGCCCGGCCTCAACCGGGTTCGGCCCAGTGGAGCTCCTTGTCTTCAAATCTACATAAAGCTGCTTGTCCGGCCCTGTCGACCTCTGGAAGCTCACAATGTCGCCGGCCTTGAGATTCTTCTCCTTCACGAACCGGCTCCACCCTTTGGTCAACACGTAGCTCTGGCTGCTGTTCCAGTACGAGTACCGGAACCGCCACACTTTGCCGCCGACGTCCTCGAAGTTTAGCAACACGCCTTTGCACGTGCTTCCGCTTTGCAACGGAAAGTGCTTCTCGGCGTGTTGCTTGGGTATGACCAGCCGGTTCAGCTTCCCAACATCGCTTGGGGTGACAGCTTTCTCGAAAAGCAGCTCACGCGCTTTCACGGCGCGGTCCGGGCCAAAAGGGCCCGTTGGAAATGAGCCTCTGGCCCGCCGCTTGCCGTTGGAGTCGAAGCCGTAGTTTCGCTTGCTCTGCTCCAGCTCGTCATTGTAAGTGTGCTTTCGTAACATGTCGACGATTTCGGATTTGGAGTGGGAGTTGAGGAAGGCGGCTTCGATTTCGTCTTCGTCGTCGTTGTCGATGGTCGAGGTTGTTGAGGACTCTGTTAGAGGCTTGAAGTTGGTTACGGCGTCTCGGCCGCGGAACCGTTGTGCCGCGACGTCGTAGGCACGTGCGGCCTCGTCCTCCTCGTTGAAGGTGCCGAGCCAGACGCGCTGGTGCTTCTCGTAAATCTGAGCGCCCCAGCGGCCGTTTGGCTGGGGGACGACGCCCTTGTACTTGGAGGAAGGGAGCTTGCGGGACTCTGCCTCGATGCCGTTCTCAAAGTCGAGAATGACGCTGCTGGCTCCGCTGCCGACGCGGCAGAGGCTCTGCGGCGGCGAGGAGAGCTTGTTGTTGTGTTGGGTGTTCGGTCTCGGAGGAGGTGAGATTGACATTGAAAGCTCACTGGTAGTGCTTGTGCTTTCATCTGTTGTGCTGCTAATTATGTCCATGGTTTGATTATTCTGAGCTGTGTTTTCAATATCTGAAGAAGGTGTGGCTTTTGACTGTTGATGTGGGCACGAGAGAGAGAAAGCTAGTGTTGTGTTCTGTATGATGAAATGGGATTTGAAGAGTGAGTATATATAGGAGGTGCGGTGGCCATGGTCCATGGTTTTTCATTTGGCTTTTGTTTTGGGGGGTTTAGTTTAATAATAGTAAGTAATAATTAGATAAAGAGAAAAATAATAAAGGTAGGGAGATAAGGGGATTTGGATGTGGGTGTGGTGGGGTCAACCCAGTGGCATGGTGAGGAGGTAGAAAGGTTTATGGATAGATCAGTTAATGGAGCGAATTTTATCCATATTTGTTTTGTATTTGTGATCTTTAAACGAGTTTGAATTAAAAATTTTACTTGTTGATCTGTTAAGGATCACTAAACGGATCGGATCGGGATTCTGATCCGTTAAGGATCCAGATCTATTTAAAAAAAGTTAAATAATATTTTTATAAATATAATATAATTAATAAATATTAAATAATATGATAATTATTTAGATAATCTAAACATTTAAATCTAAATTTTCTCTAAAGTATGATTTGATGCAGTTGAATGTTATTAATGTCTATATATCAACGCTAAAAAATATTGAATATCAAGTATTTTAATTATATTAGTATATCGTTAAAGAGTATTTTAAACATGTAATTCAACTTTTGATTTAAACATTTATTTTCTTATAAAATTTCATCAATGTTTTTTTGATAAAACTATGAAATTATTATTAAAATTTAAAATATTTATTATTATAAATAAATCAGATTAACGGGTCATGTATTTGTTAACCCGTCAGATTCAGATTTAGATCAAATTATTAAAAATATGACGGATAAGGGTCAGATTTGAATATAAGATTTATATTACAAATATTCATAAATTCTTGATATTGGTTAAAATTAAGCAGGTTAATTGGAGGTTCATTGGCTCATAGTATATGTGGGGTTGGGGGGTTTGTATGGTGGGTGGGGTCCCTAACAAGTTGGCGATGGGGTTCACATGAGTATGGACCGTGTTTTAGTCGAGTTCATCCCCCTGAGACTATACTGCTCATCCAGTGCTGACTTGTCCCTCCCTCCAACATGGCCTCCACCTCCTTGTTCTCGATTCTCACCAGGACGACGATGAACCGAATTTTTAAAGAACTCAAGTTAAGCAATACTTGGATGTGTGGCCTAATTGTGTCAGTGTTGCATCTCTTGCGAAAAGCAAAACCACGATTTGTTTAAGTTAGCTAATTCAACGGCTCTAGATTTTTTAAAAGAAAAGATGAGTATTTGCAAGCGTTATAGATACTGTGTTTGTCAATCTTCAAATAAAAATCTACATAAAAGATCAACACACATATAAATCAGAAAGTCATGTTTCACATTACGTTTCTATTGATACTTTGAAACAGATAATTATTTGAAATATGTGTATTATTTTTTGTTGAAAGATACATAACTGGACAAATTAGTTTATATCACTGTGACACGTTTTCTTAATACTTTTATCATTCATTAATAATTCAGTAAAGTACTAAAGTATGTTTGATGCATGACCTATACAACACATTTAAATGGTTGAGATTAAAAAATATAATATTAATATATAATGATTAAATACATAAACATATAAATTGTTATAAATGATTAAAATTATGTCGAGTAAAATAACGGGTTAATTCTGGAACCTGTCGGTCGAACCTACTATCATCATAAGACCATACCAACAGGAACAAGAGACGATATTTTGGGATGGGGATCGATTAAGGAGTAGATAAACATTGAGGAAATGAGACAGACCTGAGGAAGGGGGTTAGTTCCACTAGGATGGGTTGTGGGGGCTAAAAGTTAAATGGAGAGTAGCAAATAGATGGATATTAAGGAGGTTATTGGTTAGGCTTCAATTTTTTTTCCCTTCCCATCATAGACGGACAAATGAAGCTCATCCAACAAGAAATTCCCCCATTTCCACTTACCTGGCTTCACTTCATTCGTCCTTCCCAGCTATCCTTCTTTGTCTTATTAGCCAGGTTCAACCTTACTTAGTATCTCCCAAATTAAAATTAAAATCGAAAAAAAAAAAGAAAAAAAAAGAGGTCCATTATTTGCAACCAACATTGACATTTCTCCCACCAAGTGGGCACCACAGCCCTTACCTTTGTTCCTATTACAAGTTCATGCACACAGTAATCCTTCTTCGGCCGTCGGATTAAGATTGTGGATCAGAAGGATGTCAATCCGACGGCGTTGAACTGGTCATGTAATAATTAGGATATTTAAGACTGATATTTGTTATATTAATTTGGGGGTTTTATGTACGGAGGAGTCCTCGGTCTGTTTGCGGGGACCACGTGGGAGTGCAAGTAGATAAAAACCGCGGAGCGGTGATGAGGGTTTGTGGTTTTGAGATATTACGTGGATTTTTAAGGATTAATTAATTATTTGTGTATTTTAGTTTTTTTGGGAGAAAATGGGAACGTACGTACGGTATTTTGTACAGCGTATACGGATGAAGTGTGTTCGTCTTTGTGTTGAGCCACTCGCATGTGGGAGCTTACCTAGGAAATGGTAAGAGTGCCATACGGTGGATGGGACTCAATTATTTGGTGCATCGCCTACTTACAATAGATTTGTTTGTACTTTGTATACTAGAGATATATATTATTTAGTAAAGAAAAAGAAAAAAATCTCATTTGCATAATTGATACGTCCATTGCTTGTTGTTGATCATTTTTTGTGATTTAGTTGTAAAAACATGATTCGGTTTCATTAACAGTGGATTGAGGGTAGCCATGTCACCACTCTTTTATTTTAGAACAAAAAAATAAGTAATGTTTAGTTTCGTCCTACTTTTCGTTTCTTAGTTTTATAATCGTTATCGTAAATTCACTGCATTCATGAAGTGATAATGAATTCAAACCATGAGTGCACCGAAATCTAACTTATTTTTTTACTTAATAACATGACAACAATGAAATCACATACCCGTAGGAGCTACTGTGTGATTTCAAAGTTACACTGATGTTGGAGGTTCATTAATATTAGCTAGGAAGTGATAGCAAAATAAATAAGTACGAACAAAATCCTAATATGGCATATATTAGAGCATTTCCAACATGTTTTCAAAAAAAATTCAAAATAAGGAAGCAAAAGCAAAAACCAAAATCTTCAAAAAAAGCATGTTTCAATTCCAACAGCTTCTCCATTTTAGAGATTTCGACATTTATTAGAACAACGAAATATGGTACATCATAATTAATTATGATCAAAAGATATTGTATATTTATTTAACAATAAAATAATTAATAAAATATTATATTTTTGTAAACTTTTTGTTGGAGCCAGGGCCGTGCCCCATTCACTCTTCATTTGCAAATTTTGGTTCATCAGTGTCTCACCAATACTCCACTGAATAAAATACAAAAATCTGCACTATATGAGAGTTGAACCTCTAACATCTCAATGAAAGATCTAAGGCTGATCCACTAGACTACTTCGATCACATGTTAACATTGCACAAATATACTATATATTCGCAGATACTTCTTATTTCAAAGGGATTATTTTTTGAAATAAACAAATTAAACAAGCAAGAATCTCACTTACAGATGAACTTCAATGCTGAACTCACTTAACCAGCTTGAGAATTCCTTTAATTTTGCAACCTACCTTTAAATGTATTTATTAGAGTTGTGAAAGCCATGATTATGAGCCACTTATTTTATATTATAAACATTGTAAAGTCTCAGTGAGTGATTGTTTGATTTCATATATCTATAATGATAATTTTTTCTAATATAGTCGATGAGACTAGTTATCATGCAACAACTTAAACACATAATACTCGTCGAAAATCAATATCATTGCAAATATATTATTATTATTATTTAAGCTCAACTAGCTGAAAAATTTCGTGTTACGTCACTTGTTGGAGCGCGTGAATAATTAAATGTTAAGAAATGAATACTTTATTGCAAATTTAATTAAAAAATACTTATTTTTATTTTACATCCTTATTTTAAAAAATGTGATAAGAAATTGTTACACATAAAAAATGTTCAATATTCTTTAAATTTGACAAAATCTATAAAATAAAAAATGTCAGAGATGTCCTGAAATGATCATATTCATTCATCAGATTGCCACATTCGTATTGTGTATAAACGTCATGACCTAGCTATCTATCAAATCCAAGCGCATTATAAATCAAACACCCAAAAACAATAGTAACAAGCATGCATCACATATCTTCAACTTTATGTAACACCTCCTTTGATCTTTTCATATAATTACATCATCGATCGAGCTTACTGTTAACAACATTATCGTTTTGGAATCACTTGCTCGATCCCCCACCAACCTCTCTTCTCAGTGGTCTAAATCTATCCCAAGAAACCTAATTTGATGACACAAAGGTATAATAATTCTCACTTTAATCATCATCAAATCTTTGATTTAACAAATTCTTTGAAGTGGGTTTTAGGTTTCTAGTATCTCATTGATCTTTCCCCATTTTTGAAATAACCATGGTTTATCTGAACCATATCTCTTAGGTGTCTAGCATAAACTTAAGCTATCATTTTCACCTTGGTTTAAAATAAAAATTAGCATACGGATCATACATAATTCAGGTGCTTTACCTTTTTCACCGTGGTCTTGTTAAACAAATCAAATACAGATTAATAGAATATACACTTTCTTGTCAACTATGTGTCACACCCTTATCTCAAATAATCTCGTTTAGGCTTAATTAATCAAAGATTACTATATATAGAGGCGGTGGTGACGACGAAGATTATTTCTCATTTGTCCGAAATGGGTTAGTGGCTAATACATCGCATAGTGATATTAAAAGCATGCAAAAGCAAAGTGTTTATCTGTTGCTCAGAGTTGGTCATGATATTTTAGAAGCTTGAGAAGCAAAATAAAATATGTTCTCACTAAATCATATAAATCAAAAATTCATTTTATATATATATATATATATAAATTATGTCTATTGCATTATTTACATTAAAAATCTATATACATTAAAATGAAATGAACAAAAAAAACAAGAGCTCAATAACAAAAAATAAACTAGTAAAAGAAAGGTACAAATAAATAAATAAAAGAACAATAGCTGGGTAACAAAAAAGAAGCTAGGAAAAAAGTTTTTAAAAAATGAAATCTCCTTGATTCGAAACAACAATTAAACAGGAGCTCCTAACTTAGCTTACCGTTATACTAAATATGCTAATACAATAATAAACAAATATTAAAATAATATTTGATGAAGTTATACATAATAAAAAGACAAAACCTTAGAGGTTTGGTTAGAGAGCGGTAACCTAAGACCGCTGCCTCAACTAGCGCCCTTCAGGGCCGCCCTGCGTGTTGCTAATCAAATCCTATGTGATTATCTAATCTGAGTTTATTATAAACAACGTTTAAACGGTGGCAGTTTATAAGCCTCTAATTAAGCTCTATCTAGGGTTTTTTATTTAGTTGTTGATGATGATGACACGTCAGCGCCCGCCTACGCACTTGCAACAAGTTCCATGTCAAATCTCATTTTAAAAGGAGAAAGGAAATTTTAATGTTTGTGATGACGAAATACAAATATGCATTTTTGGTTTAGGGGAAGATATATATAATCTAATCATTTGTTATTTTGTTTCTAAAATATATTTATATTAATGAATATAAGTTGTCAACTATGATTTAGTAATATAAGTCTTTTCTTATAAGTGACTATGACACACTAATTGTATATTTGATAAAAAAAATAACGATCATGTGTATTTGTGAAAAAAAATCCGATCATGTGTAGCAGCTAGCTATTTGAGAAGAAAAATAGGAAAGAGAAAAATGTGGATTTTGATTGGATGTTTAATTGTCGTGATAGGTTGGAATCGGATAAAAGAAAGTGACTCGATCTTAATATTGGAGTATCCAAGGAAATGTTCGGATCTACTTCTTTAACAAAAGAAGTTAAAGAACTTCTAATCAAAAGTATATATATATATATATATATATATATATATATATATACTTTTGGGATAAGTGTAAATCCTCGTATTCTTTGCGGCAAACGTATATTAAGCTTATTTTTGTGGTCTCTCTACAATTGGTCAAGTCTTGATGCATTGGCAAATTGCTTTTCTAAACAAGCTATGTTGTTCATTACTACATGCAATTAATATGCTCTTCAAATTAATAGGGTTCTCTCGCTAGTTTGTTCGTTGATTACGTAGAATTTTCTACAAATAAATGTTTGAACGAACAAAGTAGCGGAAAATTGGTTCTTCTATATCGAGCTGAACTTTAGGTGTATATTACGTGTTAGAAAATATATCAAATATTATAAATATATAATAACATAAATTTATTATAATTAAATAAATAATTATAACAAAAAACTCATAATACAAATATGACGATGAACACCAATGTTACCAACTCGGATTCAAGGATAGGAGGATGTTGAAGGAAGTCGAGTCGTGTGTCTCACACACTTTCCTTAAGACAAATTATGCATCTTCTTCGGTGCAAAGGTTTGATGGCACTTGTCTCCTAAAATACAACGACTGCTTTTCCCTTGAAACTGCACTGCTTTTCCCTTGAAACTGCACTGCTACTAAGGACACTGAACGAACTTGAACTACCTTCGTCTATCACCAGAACACTACCTTCGTCTATCACCAGAACACAACTTAGAGAGGGAGAGAGAGAGAACTCAAGTAAGGAGAGATGCTTTGAGTTGGTGTGTTTAGAATGAGGGATGAAGTCACCTATTTATATTGGTGGGATTGGAGGAAAATTTGAATGCCATGAATAAGGTTACAACCTTTCATTAGACCACTACCATGTCATTGATTCATGTTGTTACAAAAACCAAAAGACAAGGAAGTTGAAAGATCAACTATTACATGCATTACTTTGGTGACTATTTTCATTCACTTTTAAATATCAAAATGATTACAAAAATTCTTTTATTTCTATCATTTTTCCAACAATTCCCCACATGAATGAAATAGGTGACCAAAGACTCGATAGACTTGGTGATAGATATCTACGGTTGAAACCTGTTTAGGATAGATAGGTTTTACTCTTTGAACCTTCCCTTGTGAAAATATGCTGACTTTACTAACTAGACAGTTGTTGATATCCAAAAAATCACGCAGTTAATTAATTTCTTGTCATGTGGTAATTCGTGGAGTGTTGAACGAAATCCTCGACTTAACGTATCTAACAAGCATATACATGCTTTGATGTGAGCCCAAGCCACATATAAGTACCTTTGGGGCTTGTTTACGTGGGTGTAGTGTGGAAGGTCACGGTGGCACACGACACTCGTCCGCCGGTCTAACGTCGTTAAATGGTTCCGGTCTTGGGCCCGAAACTCAGGTCCAACGACCTAAATCGGTGACGAAGTTCGTGGAAAGAATTGGACTATGATATAAGCCTAGATGAGAGCCTTCAAGCCCAAAACCAAAACTCATTCTTATATTATAAACCCAAGCTTCCTCGGTCCAAAACTTTTAAGGCCCAATAACCTCTTTATTTTACTCATCCTTACTTCTAGAACCACATATAGAACCAGTTTCATCATCTCCTTCTTTCGATAGCAGTTTTACCCAAAGGGGACTTCACTTCTGGTCTGAAGAAGAGGGAGGCTGGAGATCAAGTTCGAAGGGCAAGCCTCTTCACCCGCGAAAGAAGAAACTGTGGCGTGCAAGCTGCCCAGGCCGCCCATCTCCGGTTTCTTCGCCCATGCAGCCGTCTCTGCAGCCCCCCTGCAGCAAGTTGTCAAAGTTTTCCCTCAGAGCCTGTTTTCATCTCTCCAGCTTTTCAACTGGAAATCATGTTGCCAAGAGGGGGAGTTTTATTGCCCAGTAGCCCAAACATGGTTGGTCCTTGCAAAAGACCACTAATCAGGTCCTATAAGAAGGAGGGTCTGGAGCTGCGGAGGAGATCAGACAGCAACCCAGAAATCCACCATAAACTCTCAAGCCAAGATTCTCATGCCTTTAAAGCCCTATTAACCATCCCTCTAATCCATGTTCTTTCATCTTTTAGCTCTTTTCAGTCATCCTTCCACCCCACTATCCCTGAAACTCATCCTTCTTCTAGAGATCAAATTCCCCGCAACTCAATTCTTATCACCACAGTGTGTCTCTAGCTCCCACGCCAAGCTCACGCTATAATCTCTTCTTTTGTTCTGAATCACATACAAAATCCTCCATTTCATCGAATTATTGGGATGATTTCGGCCTAGTCACCATTCAAATCAAAAAGGACCTCACAACAGTAGACGCGATATTTTTGAACTGTTCGTCATTTGTGTAAATGATAACATACTTCACACAGGAATCTTCCTGGTCCTTACAGTTCTCACTTTTGTGTCCATTTTGGCTCTGGACACACGCTTGGTTCTGTAAGAATTTGATATGAATTGAGCCCTTAAACAATTCCCTTAGAAGCGGCCTCACTTCTCTCTTACATAGGTGATTTCTTAAGAGTAACCCGCATTACTCCACTCGGATCTCCGACGCATAAGAATCATTAAAAGTTTTCGCTTAACCTCATTCCTTACGGGCATCACTGTTTTCATCATAGGAATGGACATGAGAAAAATCCCCACAGTGATCCAACATGGTGTCTACAGTTTGGTTATCCCTTTTGAACCTAGATCTTGGGATCTCTAATCAGCTAGGTTGGGTATCCACTACAAAGATTTTTAATTCATGGGCTTTAGTCCATTTCCCTCGATGATTTATCAATTAGCTCTCTGTTTAACCCTTTGGTTAGAAGATCCGCAATATTATCCTTTGACCTCACATAGTCAATAGAGATAACTCCAGTAGAAAGTAGTTGTTTAATGGTATTATGTCTTCGACAAATATGTCTTGACTTACCATTGTACATCGTGCTCTGTGCCCTGCCAATTGCAGATTGACTATCACAATATATGCATATTGCAGACACAGGTTTTGTCCATTTTAGAATATCCTCTATGAATTGGCGTAGCAATTTTGCCTCTTCCCCACATTTGTCTAATACGACAAATTCAGACTCCATTGTGGATCTGGTTATAATTATCTGTTTAAAGGATTTCTAGGACACTACTGCACCTCCTAATGTGAACACATACCCACTAGTGGATTTTGAGTCTTTCATATCAGAAATCCAATTTGCATCACTGTATCCTTCTAGGACAACTGGATAATTGGTATAATGCAGCACATAGTTTCTCGTATACCTTAAGTACTTTAGTATCCTCACAGTTGCTTGCTAATACATAGCTCCAGGATTTCTCGTGTACCTGCTCAGCTTGTTCACAGCATAAGCTATGTCAGGTCTTGTACAACTTGTTAGGTACATCAGACTTCTAATGACTCTAGAGTACTCTAACTGAGAGACACTCTCTCCTTTATTCTTTGAAATATTTAGAGTCATATCTACCGGAGTTCTGACAACTCCAGAATTATTCTTATATCCACATAATGAGATTGAATCAATCAAAGCCCATTTGATGCTCGTTTGATTTTAATCCCTAATATGACATCAGCATGACCCATATCTTTCATATCAGATCTGAAATTTAACATATCCTTAATGGACTTGATCATCTTTTCATTACTTCTAACGATAAGCATGTCATCAACATATAGACACAGAATGACATATCCATTTTCTGTATCTTTGACATAAACACATTTATCACATTCATTGATCTTGAAACCATTAGTGATTATAGCGTTGCCAAATTTCTCATGCCACTGCTTTGGGGCTTGTTTTAAGTCATACAATGACTTCACCAATTAGCACACTTTCCTTTCTTAACCAGGAGCAGAGAAACCCTCAGGTTGCTCCATATAAATTTCCTCCTCGACATCTTCATTAAGAAAAACGGTATTTACATCCATTTGATGAACTTCAAGATTTCGCAATGCGGCAATTACAATTATCATTCTGATAGATGTTATTCTCGTCACAGGAAAATAAGTGTCGAAATAATCAAGACTTTCTTTTTGTTTATAACCTTTAATTATAAGTCTGGTCTTATACTTGTCTATTGACCCATCTGCTTTCAATTTCCTTTTGAAAATCCATTTAGACCTTAAAGGTTTACAACCTGATGGAAGATTCACCAGTTTCCAAGTGTGATTTTGGAAAATAGAGTCAATTTCACTCTTGATAGCTTCTTTCCACTAAGGACTATCAGTGGAGTTCACCGCCTCTTTAAAGGTATGAGGTTTACCTTCAAGCATATATGTCAAAAAATCTAATCCAAAGATTTTTCTATCCTTTCTCTCTTACTTCGTCTGGGTTCAACCTCAGACTCAATGTCTTGATGTTTTAGCAGCTTGGCTAGTTCCAGTACCAACCTCACGTGTCTGTTTCGAAGAACTCGATTCCCCTCTAGACTTATATGGAAAACACATATTCAAAGAATGATGCATTTCTCGATTCCATTACCGTGCCCTCATGTATATTAGAAATTTCTGATTTGTGCACAAGGAAGCGATAAGCCGTACTGTTATGTGCATATCCAATTAAAATACAATCAACTGTTCTAGGTCTATTTTTCACTTTTTTAGGTTTAGGGACTACCACCTTAACCAAACATCCTCATACTCGCAAATAATCATAGGATGACTTTCTTCCTTTTCATAGTTCATATGAAGTTTTTTCTTGTTTCTTTTTGGGAACCTTATTTAAAAGGTAGTTAGCCGACAAAATGACGTCTCCCCACATCTATGCTCTTCAATAAATACACATAACAGTATTTCATGCTGTCATCGATAAAGGTAATGAAATATGGGTTACCATCTCTTGACTGTGTTGGTTTTAAAACACATACACCACTATGGATTAAATCAAGAGGTTTATTATTTCTTTCAATGCTTTTAAAAGATGATCTCGTTAGTTTTGCCTCTACACAAGTCTCACACTTATGTTTCGTATCAACTTGGAATTTTGGTAAGTGTTCCATATTAATTAGACTTTGACTTTGCAAAGTACCATAATTAACATGTCCTAGTCTACCATGTCACAAATTGGAAGACTCAAGCATATAAGTGGAAGTACTAGCTTTATTCATATTTTTGCAATAGTCATTACATTCAATTTGAACATTCCACCAATCATATAACCCTTACCCACATACATTCCACCCTTAGACAAAACAACTTTGTCAGACTCGATCACAATGCGGAAACCATGAGTGTTCAGCAGTGCACCAGAGAGAAGGTTCTTGCAGATATCAGGAACATACACAACATTGTTCAAAGTTAGCTCCTTTCCAGATGTCATCTTTAGAACCATCTTGCTCTTGCCTTCAACGACAGATGTGGCCGAGTTCTCCATGTACATTATCTCCCTATCAGTGTTGGGTTTAAATTTAGAGAACATCTTCTTATCAACACATACATGGCGAGTTGCTCTAGTGTCGAGCCACCATTCCTTTAGGTTTGAGCCTACCATGTTCACCTCAGACACCACAGCAGAGAAGTTCATGTGAGAGACATCCTTTATGACTTCTTCAATCATGTTGACTTCCTTATTCTTCTTTTTCTTTGTCTTGTTGAAGTCAACATCTCTGTGACCAGTTTTGTCACAATTGAAACACTTGCCTTCAAATCTAGGTTTCTTGAAAATGCCCCCTCTTGGTCTGAGCTTGGACCCTTGATTTTTGAACTTCTTGGTCTTGGAGCTTTGACCATGTTCCACAACATTTGCCTTAGCAGAGTAGCCACTAACCAATGTTTTCTTTTCAGATCCTCGGTTGTCTTCTTCAATGCGAAACCTGACCTCCAGATCTTCTAAGCTCGTTTCCTTTCGCTTGTGCTTCAAATAATTCTTGAAGTCTTTACAAGTGGTGGCAATTTCTCAATAACACATATCACTTAAAAGCTTTCTCCAAACTTCATCTCTTCAGCGTGAATCTTATGCAGGATCAACTGGATTTCTGAGAATTGACTGATCAAATTTTTAGAATCAACCATCTTATAATCAAGGAAGCGGCCCACAATAAATTTTTTGGCACCGGCATCCTCAGTTTTATATTTCTTCTCAAGGGATTCTCACAGCTCCTTAGCTGTTCCCATGCTAATGCACACATTGTACAAAGAGTCAGCCAAACAATTCATGATATAGTTTTTGCACAGATAGTCACGACTATTCCATGCATTCACAGCTGTAATTTTTGCTTCATCATCTTCTCATTTTCTTTAAGCTCAGGAGCTTTCTCAGTCAGGAACCTTGCCAGATTCAGAGTAGTCAAATAAAACATCATCTTTTGTTGCCACCTCTTGAAGTGTAGCCCATTGAACTTCTTAGATTTCTCACCATGAGACACCGACACAGGTACATGAGCAGCAACAATAGCAGGAATGATTGACACTTTGAAGAGCTACTCCCGTCAACAGACTTCTTAGAATTAAATTCCATTTTTTTCAGAAAATGTTAAAAATACAAGTTTATATTGATTTATATCAATAATATTTGTAATTGGTAACACAAAATAAAGGCAACATCAATATTAATTTGGCTACTCCTCAATCCGTTCGGTAATTCTAGTCAGACACGATCATGTAAGAAGATGAAGCTTTAGTGAAACGTGGTTCTCTTAAGAAATTGTCTCAATGGTTCTGGCCTAGATATCATGCCAAACTGAGTACGCCTAGTTAGAAAGATTCATAAACCAAAGTAATATTAATTTGTCTTAAGATTGTTAGAAAATATGTCAAATATATAATAACATAAATTTATTATAATTAAATAAATAATTATAACTAAAAACTCATAATACAAATATGATGATGAACACCAATGTTACCAACTCGGATTCAAGGATAGGAGGATGTTGAAGGAAGTCGAGTCGTGTGTCTCACACGCTTTCCTTAAGACAAATTATGTCTCCTCTTCAGTGGAAATGTTTGATAACATTTGTCTCCCAGGATACAACGGCTGCTTGTCCATTGAAACTGCACTGCTACTGAGGACACTGAATGAACTTGAAGAACCTTCGTCTATCACCATAACACAACTTAGAGAGGGAGAGAGAGAACTCAAGTAAGGAGATATGCTTTGAGTTGGTGTGTTTAGAATGAGGGATGAAGTCACATATTTATATTGGTGGGATTGGAGGAAAACTTGAATATCATGAATAAGGTTATAACCTTTCATTAGACCACTACCATGTCATTGATTTATGTTGTTACAAAAACCAAAATACAAGGAAGTTGAAAGATCAACCATTACATGTATTACTTTGGTGACTATATTCATTCATCTTTAACTATCAAAATAATTACAAAAAAATCTTTTATTTCTATCATTTTTCTAACAGTACCATATTCAAAGATATAAACGATACTTAAAGATAAACAAATAATAAGTCCATATTATAGCCAGAAAAACCAGATCGATCACCTTCATAGGCAAGCCCGGCCTAAGCAAGGTGACCCCGGCCTGCACTACCATGCTAGCTGCCGCACACGCGGTGGAGCTCAGCTCAATCAATCAGCTGGACCACCGGTGGTCTATTTTTCTCTTGCAAGTTTCTGCCGCGTAAACAACACGCTAAAATTGTTTGTTTGTTTGTTTGTTTGTTTGTTTGATTCTTATCTTCCAACTTGTTCCATCTTCGATTCGATTCACACGCAAAGAAATTAGCTTCAATATTTTTGTTAACTAATATTAAAGGTCAAAGAAATCCTTGACCGTTGCTAGCTAGCTTGATTCTCCTAGCGAGCGATTCTAGGTCAAACCACGTGATCGTATCACCCACTCAACTCTCTAGCTACTTTTTATTCGATCATCTAACTAGCTGGCTGTTTAATTCATCTTAATTAGATTTACAAGTTAATTAGAGAGTTTTGGATAGATTTAAACCAACTTGAATATACGGTTAGACTATATTCATGATATTATTTATTTATTTATTTTAAAATAAAAATTACGTATAACTAACAACGGTTAAGATTTTCTAATAAATACTAGGTTCACTTGCAACTTGGTGCATATAAGAATTTTCACTTAGTAATCTACATAATACAGGTAGGTCTAGTTATGAATGACGTGATATACATACATTTATTTGATGTGCGCCTTTAATCATGCAAGTTTAACATGCATGAGACTATGATTGATCTCGGTTGGTTTCACAGTTGCAATAATAATAGTTTTTTTACACAGAAAAACCTCTCGGACAACCCGAGTTTATATAATCAAACAACAAACCTCTAGACGCAACATCCGAATATATATATCACACCACACATGACCATAGAGAAGTTGATGTCCTTCATGTGCAAATGGTTAAAGCAGATTGAGAAGGAGTTTGCAATAGTCCTCATGTCTTGGACCATGTTTGTAGTCTCCGTCACAATAATAGTAGTGATTATTTATAAAATCAAACAACACAAGTCCAGCTCAAAAATCAAACAAAAAACTAATCAGAAGGAAGAAAGAAAAATGAATGGGTCAAAGTAAGCTTTCCAAGTCTATAATTTGGAGTTCATTGCTTTCTGTTTTGGAATTCCAAATTATCATTTGGCCACCAACTAGCTAGCTAGGGTAACAGGTATTTGTTTGAAAGCTCTCATCCAATCCATCACTAGCTGCTACTACTACTACTAGTTGAGCTGCAACTAGAGGTAAACTAGTGAGTGGTAGTACTACAAGTCTAATAGTTGCTTTTGCTGACCATATTATACATAACCAGTGCCAACTAATTCCCATTGGTCCTACAATACCCTGTGTGCCGCATAACTCCTCTCATTGGCTGAGAGCTACAAAGTCTTCCTTAACAGGGACACTCCATATATAAATACTTGAGCATAGTGGATCTAACAACTAACACAGTTTCCTATATATAAGAAACTGTGTTAGTTATTAGATCTACTATGCTCAAGTCTATAGTTCACACTATCTTGGCTTAGCCACATTTAACATTTTAATCAAATCAACATTATGTTTAACATATCAATCAGAATGGGTCTCTATATATGATACATAGAAATGGTGAGTTTAGCTGCTATATAACATGTATTAAGCCGTGAACAATCGGAAAATTAATAAATGATCAAAAAAATTAACGGTTTTATACACATGTATGCATAGCAGAAAAGCCTAGAATTTTATAATTGTACAACCATTAGCTAGGATATATATATATATATATATATATATATATATATATATTATGGACTCTTTCTAGACAGAGTGTACATCAAGTGTGTAGAGCTCGACGACGGATCTCTTTGGAGACCGGAAGGGGCTACGGCCCTTACAACATTTTTGTTTTTTAGAAAATTGTTGAAATTTTTTATTGGTAATTAGATATTTAGACCAAAAGTTACTATTATGGCTCCTTCAAATTAAAAATCTTAGCTTAATTACTTTCTTAAAAATGAAGTGTTGTAATAACTATATTATTTAATTACCTTAATATACGTAACGAAGCATTTAAGAAGAATTATTGATTTCAAAAATAAAGAAATACAATTCAGTTTTCATTTGTAAAACATCTTCAATAGTTGTGGTTTATTTATTTTTATTATAAAAAAATAAAATTTATATTTTATTTTTGACTCTTTCAATGACAAGCTTCTAGCTCCGTCAGTAACAAAGCTGGACCCACTAATTGAATCTAGCCAATATATATGGGGTCTCTTTAATTTGACTCGATCAATGAAATTATTGAGTGTCTAGTACTCTCGGTTTTCCTCTTCAAAAGCTTATTTGAGTTGGTGTGTAACTAATTGATGTTGCTTTGTTTCATTGTCATACTTCCAAAATATTTTTGATAACATACATATGTTATCCAAAGACTTAAATCATGAGCTCGAAATATGCGTTTATTTTCTTCATTAACGACATCTTATAGATCACGAGAAATACATATGATTTTGAAAGAAAACAAATAGAACCACACACGTATAAAATCCAACAGATGCTAATTAGCGGGTCATTATGATTGGAGAAAGGAATTGCAATATAGCTTTTCCTGTTTTTGACAAATTGTTCATACTAATAACTATGAAGTTATGTTGTAGGGCAATGGAGGTTGGGTTGGGCAGCAGTGTGTTAGTCTTTGTTGTTTGTTTTGTTGTTATTGCATAAATAAGTCTAGTATTTGGATCCGATTATCAGATTTCAAATCAGTCCTTACTCAGGGCCGGTCCTGAAATATTAAAGGTGCGGTGCGAAAAATAATTATTGGCCCTTACATAATATTATTTTTTATAAAAACTACTTTTTTCTTCAATTTTTTTTTAAATACATAGGCACAATTAGACAACACAATTTCATATACCACTTTCATATTAAATTTTGTTTACCATTTTCATATTAATATCAAAGGATTTTGAGCAATTTATAGAGAACAAAACAATATTTTCGGTTGTAGAGGACATCGATCACTATCATCTTTGTTGCTGTAACATTTTTCTCCATAACTGATCTCCATAACTGATGAGATGAATACATAAATTTAGGCTAATGTGTCATTTTATGAAGATTGTTTTTTTTTTCTAAAAAAAGAGATTGAATTTGGGAAACATTTGATTAAGGATATAAAAATGACAATATATTGAAATTAGGAAGATATCTCAATTAGGAAAATAAATTTATTAGAGAATATAATAAATGACGTAAACAAAGGTTTTCTTATTCAAGAAAAGAAATTTTAAAAAATAATGTAAATAAAGATAATTAAGAAACAATAATTAAAAAATTAAGTGAAGAGAAATGAAATCATAATTGTTTTTTAGTATTTTTATCATATACAATATAATTATCTATTAATTATAGATTTTGTGAAAAAATAGGCCTCCTTGGCCATGGGCCCTATGTAAGGGCAATGGCAACCCTGCCCTAAGACTGGCCTTGTCCTTACTCTTTCGAGTTTGTAGGATAAATGTTCTGAATTATGATGGATGTTTGAATTTGGGTGTCTAGTCTTTGGATCCGATTATCATACTTCAAATAAGTTCTTACTCTTTTGAATTTGTAAGATAAATGTTATGGATTACGATGTATGTTTGAATTTGGATGGTTGACTCGTTGTTACAAGAAGCCAGACGTTTGACGGCTTTTGGCTAAGCATATTATTAGTCTGTGCTGAGGATGTTGGGAGCTCCTGAGATGGTCCAACCATTTTGTAGACAGATCTCATTTTAGTAATTGCTATCTATGTTGGTCAAGTAAACTCGAATGGTTACCCAATTCAATGTTCATTGTATCCATTGATATGTAAGTCTCTCCTCTTCAAAGTGAGGACAAGTAGATTAATGCTAGAGTTAATCGCTCGTAGTTATAATCTCTTATTAGGTATTATGATTATTTTATAAACATAATTTATTGAATACAAATAAAAAAAGTTAAGAAGTTATGTTGCCGATACGGCACGCATATTAATTATGTGCCGCTTGGGTGTTGTAGTTGGCTAGCATTTCCAAATATGAATTGTTTTGTGGTTTTGTTTACTTTATATATGTTGCAGATAAGCATTTATCTATCTAACTCAAAACCCAAGTCATGCCATTGCCTTCAATCAAAAAAGAGTCATGTCATTGCCAACTAGCTAGCTAGCTTTCAAGTGGAAGGAGGAATTTTTACTAATTAAATCCAAAATATTAACAAATTCACACTAGGCAAATTATGTGTGGTCATATTGGTGAAAAATAATAATCCTTTCATGCATGAATAACACAACACGAGGTCAACCAAATCAACGAATAATATTTATATGATTTCTTAGTTTAGCAACTTAGCAATAAAGCATAGACTAAGTAGAGGAGACTAAGAGCATCTCCAACAGGTTCCCCATTTTATTGGTATTCTCACTTTTGGAGAATTTTGAGCTTTTTTTTGGTCCAACAGATTCCCCATCCCATTCTCTAAAATAGGGAAGGAGGAGAAAAAAAAGGGAGGGTTCCCCATATTTGCAGCATTCGGCAAATTTTTGCCGAGAGCTTTGTCATAAATGTTTCACGTTCTCCAAGTCTGCAACGACTACCCCTTGACCCCAATCTCGATCTCATTCTCATTCTCATTCTCTCCTTTTTCTTTCTGATCTGGAGCAACAGGAAACCTATCGATCTCATCCAGTTCACAAAACCAATTGTTTTGTCGCCAATCCATTGTTTTCTTTAAGCCATAATCCAATTCTCGGCTGAACCAATCTCACGATTTCGGGATTGAGTCAAATCCCACACCCCTAAATTGGGAATATGGGTTCGGAGCTAAGGCATAGACAGTATGAAACATGTTTTTAACAGGTAATGTTGAAATTCTTGTGTTTCGTTCGAAATAGAAGGTATGAAACATGTTTTAAACCATTAAATCTTTTTCTGAAAGTTCCGATTTGCTCAGCTTCAAGTCTCTTGTCTTGCATGTTCTATAAATCTATTCTAATCCATGAATTCCGCCTTGACAGAACACTGGGAGGACTTTGGGTCTTCGAATCACTGAGCTTTCCTCCTTACTTTGCAACAACATCAGAACTTACCCTTTTTGGTAATATGTTTCTTCCCCTAACTAAGATTTTTGTTTATAGGTGTTCAAGATTGTTGTTGTTGTTGTTGGGATGCACTTTTGATTGTTAATTAGGTTTGGAAATTATATTTAGATACCTAGAACTGAATTAGATTGAGTTCCATTTAGTGCACACCAAAAAGGGTAAGTTCTGATGTTGTTGATAGGTGAAGAACTATATCTCATAGACAGGAATATATTTTCTGGTTTGATTTCTGATGTTTCCGTATGGCTGAACTAACTTGTTTGTTGTTTTTGCAGGTCCTGCTTACTCAATTCAGCAGCCTACCGCCCCTGTATCAAGACACACCTAATGCGGCTAAGGAATTAGAAATAGCAAGTAATGTTCTTGACCGAAACATGCTGTTGATTTTGTATTCATTTAGAGTTCATTATCTTACCTAATGTATTGTAAGAGAAGTGTTGACAGATATTTATCTGCCTTTACTTGCTCGCATTTGTTAATGTTTGTGAACTTTCAGGGGATATATATGAGCATGCTGTTCTTCTTAGTGTGAAGACTGAGGATCAGGATGCATTTGAGAGGGATTTCTTTCAACTGAAGCACTATTACACAGATGTTCGGTAATTTATCATAGCCCTAAACCATCTTTAAAGATCCATTTTCTACTGCAAACACTGATGCATCTACTGTATAAGCACCTTTACTGTGATATATTAAGTAAAGGCCAAATTTGTCACGGTGAACACACGCTTGCAAATATATTAAGTAAGAGAAGTGTGTGTTGTGTGGCTTTAGATGTACTTTCTGAAGTAAATTTAACACATTTGCTGCTGCAGAGCTATCGTTGGTTGTGTCCTGTGTACAGTTAAAACACTGTTTATTTTATATCAATTTCTCAGTTCTTTGAAATTTGGATTTGAAGGAATTTACGTTTCTTTTGAGCAGTAACCGTCTTCCTCCATCCACCCAAGAGTACCCAATCTTAGGTCTCAACCTATTGAGGCTCCTTGTCCAGAATAGAATAGCAGAGTTTCACACAGAACTGGAACTGCTCTCATCTGCTGCTTTGGAGAATCCCTGCATTAAGTATGCAGTGGAGTTGGAGCAATCTTTTATGGAAGGAGCTTACAATCGGGTTTTGCATGCTCGGCAGACAGCACCACATGAAACTTATGTTTATTTTATGGATCTGCTGGCAAAAACTGTCAGGTGATTCTTTTCCCCTTAGATATAGTGCTAATATCAAGTGACAAGAAGCATAATTGATAGTAGCAGTTGGTTACTGGTATTTGTTCTTTTTCACTTTGGAAGTCTCCGTCTATGCATTTCAGTTTCTACTGTGGATGATGTGAAACGAGCATCTTATATGCATAATTTAGTTCATCTACTTGTGGAAGTTCTTGTTGGTTGATCTATTCTCTAACCTGTAGGGATGAGATAGCTGGCTGCAGTGAGAAGGCATATGATTATCTCTCAGTTAAGGATGCACAAAAAATCTTGTTGTTCCCTTCTGAGCGTGAACTTTTGGCCTATATTGACGAGGTAATGTCATATGCATGCTTTGTATTTAAAGCCTCTTTAGCTCTCTGATGGTAATTGAGCATACATACCGTTACAAATTCACACCACAATAGAAATGTACTGCCTTTCTGCTTGGTTCCACATTTTAAAGACTGTTTTCCTTGAATACAGGATCATCCTGAGTGGGAAGTAAAGAACGGCGGGGTCTATTTCCAGAAGGTCAAGGAGACCGAGCTCCTTAAGATTCAAGTAGGATTCAGATGAATTTCACCGAGCTCCTTAACAATGGATGAGCCATAAACTATATTTTCAAAGTGAAAAAAAAGATGAGGAAGCAAAGAATGTGAGAATGAGATAACAAAAGTGATGAGATTTGTTCTTATATATAGATAAACAATAGAAGTCAACTAGCCGTTGTAAATTAGTCGTTAGAAAATAGTCGTTGGAAACTAGCTGTTGGAAACTAGCCGTTATTGACTTATTTCAAGGTTTCAAATAAAAAATAATTTATTATTTATCAGTCAAAGATGTAGAATATTTTTATTACTGTAATAAATGCAAGATTCTTCAAAATGGGGAAGCTGTTGGAGTTGGAGCAAAAATAATTTGGAGAATATGGCTTTTGCTTCCCCATTTTGAAGAAATTTTTGGAGAAGCTGTTGGAGATGGTCTAACTAAGTCACTCTATTAATTAGCTATGCGCATGGTGACAACAGGCATGGGATTATGGGTTTAATTTGTTAATTGCGTGATCAATTACCAAAATATATTATGTAGTGCAATTAACACATTCATTTTTACTATTACCACACCTTAGATATACGTAGTCAATCATGAAACAAATTTAAGTGGTAAGTTTATAAATAAATTTAAAATATATAGATAGGAAAACAAATGAAACATGTCAAGCAAAAATAAATGCGTTAATAACATTACACTGTATATTAGCTTTGATAGTCAACATGCAAGTTAATTAGACAACTTTAGATTATAAAATAATTAGAAGAGAGGAGCCTTATGAGCATCATGAGGGGTCAATAACTAGGGATGATGTTAAGTGGTGACTGGTTTCACATATACGAGCAGGTAAAACTCGACCCTAAACATTATATTTACACTAAACCAGGGGTTTTGTGCTCTATGCTATAAGCTTTTTAATTAGTAGTGTTTCCTTACCTAGTGCTACATAAAATTCTTGGTAATTCATGGTGTTTTTTTTTCATTTTAGTATTCTACATTGCATGATATGTTCTCAATCTCGATAGATATACTAATAAATTTCATGTTTCGTCAATTTGAACTTGCTATTGTTCAATTCTTGTTTAGCATAGAAGGAAATGCAGCAAATCTAAATCACGTAGCCGATAAAACGAGAGAGAGGCTGGTTTCAAATGGTATTAGAATTTAGAAGTACGTATATGAATAGAAAGATAACAATGATCGACTAGTAGCCCTTTGTGATTTTTTTGTTAAACCCAAACTCGACTTGTCTGTCACGTCTTTCAAATTCCCCAACAAGAATCGTAGGTCATCATGATCTGTGGGGGGTTTGTTTTCAGATTTTTCTTAATATTCTTAGGATCAGTGGTGCATATTTTTCATCAGGGTACGTTTACTTTTGTTTGTTTAATTATGTTAATGAACCAAAATTCCAAATTCAGTGAAAAATGAAAGGCCATGCCATAGTGATCCAGATCGAATAGTGGTTGGATGTTGAAATATCACTTGCTTCCTAACTGTTTATATAAATATAGGGGCTCATAGTCTTACCAGTACAGTACTTTGTTGTTTGTTAAAGCAAAATGTCAACTAGGGTTTCACGTCCAAAATCAGAGCCTCGATGCCTCACTTGCGAACCACACAATTCGGCTACGTTAGGTTGGATTCATCAGTCTATTTGACAGTCAGAATGTGTGAAATTACACACAGTTTGTTCAAAACAAGCTTAATCACAATGAAAATGGACTAAGTCGATCTGTGATACTATTGAAGAGGAATCATTCATAGGTCGATCTGCAGAAGAATTCGCAGAAGCAGAGAAAACCCAGAAAGCTAGAGAGACAAGTACTACGTTGTTGAATGCATCTGTAAATTGTTGGTTAAGATGTTTAACTAATAATTAATTTTGAGGTCACGTGTTTAAAACTCAACAATATGAAAGGATTCAAATCTCATGTATATATGTAAGATGTATAAGTTATTAATAAAAAAATTAAAAAAAATACATCAGCTAATTGTTTAATCGTAGTCGTAATCATGGATGTCGTTCAAAGAATCAAAGGGGGTCACAGGTGATTTAAGATAAGCTTTTAACTAATTTTAGTTTTTGACAATTAGTCACGAGAGATTCCATCGATCATTCTGAAAATATCAATATTGCTTTGCTGCTGAAAAAAATTGTAAAATATCGCTGCAATTTGCAACGTGATAGGGGAGGGTGAGCTGAAAGAGATGAGATCATGTGGATTGTTAGGCAAGGAAATTGGATTTATTGTTAATTGTTTTACAGCGACCGGGTCTGGTTTTCTCTTCTGATTCAAGCAAATAGAATTATGTGCATGCTTCCCCCACTGACCTTTGCATTTTTGTCAAACTAATAAACACAATTGAACTAAACATGGCAGCTCATCTAAGTAATCTCACTAAGGATCTCCAGCCAAAAGATAAGAGCTTGAAGCTCAGTTGCAAGCGAGTTTAGTCGCCCCAAACTTCTCTCACCAACTGCCAATCTCAGCTCACCTGCAATGTTTCTAATCACCACACCCAAACCAACCCTGTCTCCATTATTAACTACAGCCGCGTCACAATTTAATTTCCAAGAACCAGGACTTGGCGGCATCCACCGAGGGCACACAATAGTGGGCTGATGTTCCACCTGAGCACCATTCTCCTGGATTCAACTTTGTATAAAAACTCGTATTCTCCAACACCGCAACGCAGGACAAAGACATGCTACGTGCAAAGGTGTTTCATCTGATTGTTGACATAGAGTGGAAGTGTATATTGTGGAAGTGAGGATTATGACGTGGATTTAATCTGACTTTCACATACAGAAGTGCAAAATTCTGTCACTTTAAGCAAACAATGTTTGGAATATAAAAAAGGCTGATGTTTCTAACCTAATACAATGAGATATTTGTGCACAAACATATCTTCTTCCCACATTAATCTGACTTTGAGGGGTTTTTGCACCTCTGAAATGAAAAATTCTTTCTTTGAGTGTCCTTGCTCTCAGATTTCCAGTCCTACGAATTTGGGAGTTTGTGGCAAAATGCATCCATGACACTATAGATGTGTCTAATTTCATTAATTTGTTTTATGGAAAAGATATTTATTCATTAGGAAAGACTGTATATAGTGTCATTATATCGATCTATCACAAAACAGCTAGGAAGACCGGAAGAGTACCACACTCCATTTGAACAACTGGAACACTTAACTTGCCAGTAATTACTAGGAGTGGCCAATTCGTAACCACAAAATTAAACCTTGTGGATATAGTGTTATCCTTTTTCATGAGGCATACATATGTCGACTTTAACAATCCGTCGGCAAAGGTGTGCCAATATCGGTTCATAAATTCTTATGGCTAATTGGGTTGGTAGCCATATATGGGCCCAAGCGTAGTCGCCTCGGCCATGACTGACTTTGAAGTCATACATGAGGTCCTCTTTGCTTTTTTGGTCTGCAACCTCTCCTTTGTTTGCACTGAGCTTTGCCCCAGAAACCAGGATTAGCAGTAGCTTCATTACCCAAAGAAATTTAACCACGACACAGCTCCTTGCATTTCAATTGGAATGTACTGAACTTGCAAATCGTAATAACAGTATACCAAATGATAGCAAAGAAAACAAATAACATTCTTAAATATTTTGTAAAAAAAAAGTTAATAACAAGCCCAAAAATAAATCGGACACTGGGCAACTGTATAATGTGGGGAAGAAAATTTGGACAAGATATACTGAAACAATGCTGGTATGTTGCAGTCCATACATTGCAAACTGTTGGTATAATTTGGCCAGCGCCTTATGCACTTCTTTCGTCAGTAAAAAATTCCAGTAGCATTGTCTCATGCATGCAGACTACTGGGTTTGGAGGACCTCGTGCCTGAACACATTGTTCAAAAAAGCTTAAAACCATGAGTCCAACAAGTTCAGGAGGAGAAGGTGCTGTCGTTTATCTTGATTGAGAAATTTGGACAAACACAATCAACCTAGTCGTTGTATGTCTTCTTCGAAAGTGGTATGAATGTTAACATTGTCGATCACTTCCCTCGGGGAGTTTGCAATTTCAAGAACAGCTATGGACTTCTGTCTATGATACCTGTTTGTCTTGGCACCAAGTGCTGCAACAAACGAAGATATGCCATTTGAAGAATATTAAAGAGTAACATCCATATAATTGGACAACACAACAGGTAAAAATCAACTGTTATGGGTTAAAATCCAAAACAACTAGTTTATTGAAGAAAAAATTATAATCCCATAAACCACATACAACTAACAATAAATCACTGAGCCACAAAGAAAGCAGAATCCAGATAGTTTCCTTCAAACAATTTTCTGTCTCTATGCAGAGGGTTAAGGGAAGAAAAACACATGCAGTACTCCTGCTTTATATATGGAAGGGGGGAAGTAGAAATTTCTTGCAGAACATAGCAATATGACAAACTGATAAGGAAAAACTAGAGTGTTTAACATTCATCTTTAGTGTTTAGTATAATGAACCATACAATTAGATTTTAATCGGTTTAAAACCTACCATCTCTTAATTCTATAACAGGGGAAGATTAAATGAAAGGAGCTTTACATAGCTATGTAAAAATAGTTTGGAATGCATGCCAAACAGTAAAAATATAATGTGACAGGGCCTCAGTCATCAACAACAACAGCTTTAAAATACATGCCAAGAAATTTCAGAAAACAGATTTGAGGCACATCACTTACACAAGCTGGAGATTTGAAGAAGTTAAGCTCTCTGGTATAGAACCCGTAAGCTGATTGTCTGACAGATCCCTAAGAAAAGGAACATATAGAAACTACGTATAAGAATTCAACCTCGAAACCAAGCAGAAGGACAAAACGTGGACAGTTCGCCCAAAAAATCAAAAATAAAGATCATTAACATCGATAATGTAAACTAAATATACTTGCAGCTTTAGGAGAGATTTTTGGCCCAGTCCCAGTGGCATTTTGCCCTCCAGTGAATTAGAGCTTAGGTTCCTATGATTATTTGTTTCCAAAGAAAAAGTCAAACGATATAACCTCATTTTGAAACACTTGAAAAGACAGAGAACAGAAACTAAATATTAATATTGCAGTTGATACTTACAAACACAAACACCGATTAAACTTGATTGGAAAAAGGGTAGATATTGAGTCGAGTTGCGGTTTATTTCAGGTGGATTTATATCAGATCATTTTAGTAGGGGCATAAAAATTACATGCATTATAGTTCATAACTAGGAAAGAAAACCTTACATTCGAGATATCACGAGAGCAGTTTGATTGTTATTGAGATGGCACGTAACACCCTCCCAAAGCATTCCAGTTAGTAGCAGCACAGGGATCCCCATTCCACCCCATCCTATCAGCAGCGACTCCTTCAATGCTCTCATAGCAACAACTGGACACAATAATCCCCAAATCATACAAATGTCATTGTCAATCAAACAGTTAACAACACTTCCAATTCAAATAAACATCAACTATCTCTCTTGCATAGACACCGCTGGAGGCCAAGTCTAACGCGGCCGGACACGACGACCGGACCGACACGGCGGAACCACGTGTCCGACACGCCACACGGCGTGTCCGCGGTTTTGACTTTTCCGAACGCGTTGACAACACTGCAGACGCGTTTATGACGTGGCTCCGACGCGGCTGTGACACGTCACGTCACCACTTTCGCAAAAAAAACTAAACTGATACCTCAACCAAATCGAACCAAACTAAACAGATCAAAACAAAAAACAGAGAGACGAGAGAGGCGAGAAAGGTGACAAAGTGAAGCGAGAGGAGCTCTGACCGAAGTGAAGTGAGAGGAGATCCAATTACGGCTAGGTATTGCTCTGATTTATCGATCTGCGCCCCAGACCTCCGCTTCCAGTAAGTTTTTCAGGATTGATCGGAACCTGAAAAATAGTTTCTCATCTTCGGCTTTGGGTAGTGAATTAATCGGCGTAACCGTATTTTTTTGTCATTTGGAATTGTACTTTCAGTCTCCTTTAGATTTTCGTTTTAAACAATTTCATTCTTGCACTTCATCAATTTGTTGATAGGAACCTGGGTTTTAATCGGTTGTGGTTTGGCAGACTCTTTGTGGGTTAATTCTTTGATCAGAAGTTTTGTGTACGCTTGAACTTTGGATTGGTTCGTTGTTGGGTTGCAGACCTTCATGTTAGCTATTTCGTCAATAGCATCATTTATGGGTAAGTTCTTTATTATTGTTTTGTTTCTGCTGACAACATAATCTAATTAATCCAAGTTTTTGTTGTGTTATTGGTCTGATGGGGGTTTTGGTTTTTCAGGGTTTTGATTTTTCCTGGGCAGCGATCTTGTTTCCTCATAGAATAAGGTATTTAGTTGTTTGGAGTTGTATGTGTAGGGTAGTTGGTGTTTTCTAATTAGGTCTTGAATTTGTCTCATGAAATGAGTTGTAGGAAATTGGTGCATCAAACCAGAATCTTTGTGTTGTTTGTATGAAATCATGGTTTTCCACTAAGTTGAATGTGATTAAATGATTGTGACATTTTAATAGAACTGTTGTGATTTTATATGCAAAACAAATCACTTATGAGTTGGTATATATGATGGCGTAGGAACAGACATTGCATACACATTGCCTAGGGTACATTTATATTCAGATTCTTCACAATGATGGTTTGTGTGAATGTATATTAGATCATGGGATCACTGATGACCCTATATATTTCTTAGGGATATATAAATGATGTATTGATTTGAAAGCACAAAAATAAAAGGTGCCTGTTTGGTTGAGTTAGAAGCCAAAAAAAAGGGTCAAACCTAAAGGAAAAACAAACACTTTCACGAAGAAGAGCAGAACCTAATTTCAATCCAATCATGGTATCTTTCAAGCCCATCACTGTTTTTCTTTATAACCAAAAATTATTGAAAATGCAAATTTGGTTTTATTTAGTGGCATAAATTAAATTTCTTGGTAATTGCTTATGAATTTGGATGCATTTGTTGATGCCAGCTCCAAATTTAATTAATCTGTTTTGCAAGATGCTGAGTTGTATCTATCCCTGGATATAAAGTTATCTGAGGAGTGAGGACTGACTTGAGGAAAGGGAATATCACTCAAGAGGAGGAAAAAATCATTGTTAAGTTGCACACTGCTTTGGGTAATAGGTATGTGATAATGCATGTTCTTCATCTTCTTCATATATCTATCATTACTTTGTTGGTCTGAAATTCTAGGAGTAGGCTACATGAACATGTTGGGAAATTGTGTCAGATTTTTTAATTACAAATACCAGGAGTAGGCTTTTTATGAGCTCTGTTTTCTATATTATGTTTATGCATTCAGATAATACAACTGCCTAGTTCTATGTGAAATTTGTTTGTTTTACATAGATGTCGAGTTATTTGTCCTGAGAATATGACGTTCTGAACCTATAATGTTTAATAAATAGGATGAGTTCAGAACCTAGTGTTGAGTCGAATGTGGATGATGACAATATATATGCACCTCTTTGGAAGTATGTCACTAAAGGGGTAGTTCCTGATGACGATGGTGGAAGGAAGACATGGGGAGGAAATATTCCCTTCACGTGAAACATCTGCAATGTGGGGTATACTGAGTCACATTCGAGAGTCAAAGCACATTTGCTTAAAATCCCAAGAAAAGGGATCAAGATTTGCAGCAAAATCACACAAGCACAAATTCTAGAAATAAAAGAACTTCTATAATCTTGTGAGCAGCAGTTGCGAGAAAAGGCTCCTAAAAAGGTTGCTTTACCTCCCTCTTCAAGTATGTCTGGAAGTGGTTCAAGTTATTTTCCATTGATGGAGAGGGATAGCGAAGTAAAAAAGATAAGGTGAGTGAGTCCACAACTATGCAAAGCTTTCAAGCTTGAAGAAAAACAACAATGTGATGCTGAGATTGCAAGATTGTTTTACACTAATGGATTATCGATCAATGTTGCAAGGAATCCACTCTACTGAAGCTCTTATTCTCGTGCTTCAATAATTCCAGGCTATGTTCCTCTAGGGTACAATGCATTGAGGACCACACTTCTTGATAGTGAGAAGCGTCATGTTGAACGGACACTAGAACCCATCAAGAAGACATTGAAAGAGACCAGTGTTAGTTTATGTTCTGATGGGTGGACTGATGAGCAAATGAGGTCATTAATCAATATGATGGCTGCTGCAAAAAGGGGAGCTATAATGTTGAAAGCAATCAATTGTGAAGGCCAATATAAGGATAAAAATGAAGTTGGAAGGTTGCTTTTGGAATCGATCAATGAGATTGGTCATGAGAATGTTGTTCAAGTGGTGACAGATAATGCACTTGTGTGTGCTACTGCTGGTTCAATTGTTACAAATACACATCCGCACATATTCTGGACACCATGTGTGGTTCATACTTTAAATCTTGTTTTGAAGGATATATTGAAAGCAAAATCCTATCTACCGGGTGAGAATGTGTATCCAGAGTTGGGGTGGCTTATGGATGTTGTCAATGATGTTTGGTTCATAAAGAATTTCATCTTGAATCATAACATGTGTTTGTCTATGTATAATAATAACTGTGCGTTGAAGTTGCTCCGAGTTACCGAGACTAGATTTGCTTTTCATTATGTGAGTCTTAAAAGGTTTAGAGAGGTGAAGAGTGACATGCAACAAATATTGGTTAGTGCAAGATAAGATATGTATAAAGAAGATGATGCTCCAAAAGCAAAAAGGGTGAAGGAAATGTTATTGGATGACAACTTATGAGACCAAATTAATTTCATTATTGCATTCATGAGTCCTATATATGAGATGATAAGGATGGCTGATTTGGATAGGCCTTGTCTTCACTTGGTTTATGAGTGGTGAGATGTGATGCTTGAGAAAGTGAAGAAGACAATTTTTATGTCCGAATTTGAATAAGTCATAACAATGCATTGTGGGGTTTCAAGGTTTTATGATGTTGTTCACTCCATCTTAATTGCTCGGTGGACTAAAAGTTCCACCTCACTTCATTGCATGACACACTCTTTGAATCCTAAGTACTATAGCTCTAAATGGCTTGAAGATGACTCTAATCGGCTTGCTCCACATAGGGATACTGAGCTCACCATTGAAAGGAGGAATTGTCTTCAAAAGCTCTTTCCGGATGCTCAAAAACGCAACAAAGTGATTCAAGAATTTGCCTATTTTTCATTAAATGAGGGTGATTATGCAAGAGCAGATGTTTTGGAGAACAAGTTTTATTTTGAGCCTATAATATGGTGGGCTGCCTATGTGGCTTCTACACCAACACTCTAAACTTTGGCTTTAAAGTTGCTAAATCAGCCTTGTTCATCTTCTTGTTGCGAAAGAAATTGGAGTATATATAGCTTTATAAATGGTTTGAAGAGGAACAAGTTAGAGCAAAAAAAAGCTCAAGATTTAGTCTATGTTCATACGAACCTTAGACTTTTGGCCAGGGTTGATCCTAACTATCATAAAAACAAGGATACAATGTGGGATCTTGCGGGAGATGAGCATGACTCTATGGAACCAGGGGTGATGATGTGCTTGAGCTTGCAAATTTGTCCCTTGATGAGCCGGCATTGGAGAGGATGATTATTGATGATGAGATGATGTCTTGAAGCTTATAGGTAAATTCTAAAGTCATTTTATCTCAATTACTTATGTTGATGGTTGATGATTGTTGATGGATGGATTATAGAATAATTGAAATTTTATTGTCTATTACTCTATTATTAGGTGTTGCTGTTTTGGAGTTCTGTCTGTGCTAAGTGATGCCCAAAATTGCTGCCCAATTTTTGTTTTGTTTATGCTGCCTAGTTTTTATTTCCAAAGAACTATTGCTATGTGTTGTGTCATTATGATTGTTTATGGATTATGAACATATTGGTTATGTTATGAACTTATTCATGTAGAACATCATGTTGGTAATATTATGAACTTATTTTATATTTTAATATATATTTTTATGTTAAATATATTATTCTATTTGCTGTGTCCAAGCCGTGTCGGAAATGATATTTTTGACATTTGTCGTGTCAGCGTGTCATGGTGTGTCGTGTCCCCGTACCAGTGTCTGTGTCCGTACAACGTAGACTATAACTTAGCGCTATTATCCTGTAATGCTCTTTTAACAACCAACATTATAAGCTATAATTTGGCACATTACCTTGTTCCGGAAGCATGGCAACATCCGCAGGAACCATTGCATAGTTTTCGAGCTCTCTGATCAACGGTGTACCTGCTACAGCCTTAAGCCGCACATTCAACTGCCTGTTGCTCACATTCTTAACAGTATAAAGTCAATTCTAGTCACATTTTTCCCATTGATGGATATATCAAACACACTATCCCTCACTTTGTTCAACTTCGGATCAATCTCGGCCAAATGGAACCACAACAAGTAATCCAGCTTGGCATCCACATTCAAATCCTACTCCAAGATCTTCTTCCCGTCAGCCGTAACCGCCGGTTGGTAAAGCTTCATCGGAAAATAATTCGGAGCATCTCCGACGCGTGAAATCGAATTCGTCATGGAAATGGCTCGTGCCAGCAATTCGGTGTCTTTTTTTTTTTTTTTTTTCTGGAATTTAGCATTGAATTGCCACGACCGGTAGAACTGATCAGTGTCATTGCTGAGCCCCGGGCCCCACTGGACGGAGCCGCAGCTCAACGATCACTAATTGACGAGAATATACTCCCGGCTGTCGAAGCCCCCGTCGTACGACGCGGGATCGACTGGATGTTGGAGTAGACATTATTTGTCTTCACCGTCAAGCATAAGTAACACTTTTTATGTGGGTCTGTAAACTATAACGAGACTTTGACTACAACTTAAGTCATAAAGGTAATCATACAAGTTATACAACGACATCCGGAAGTCGCCGATCCGACATCCAAAAGTCATACCGCCTGCCTTACCGACATGTCCCACTCAACATATTTCGTAGATATAGTCTCACATCAGAAATATGTAAATGGAGGGAGTCTCTTCTTCCTATAAATAGGAGACTCCCTCCTCCTCCTCAAAAGGGATGTTGGAATCAAACCAAATAGAACATATCCCTAATAACGTTTTGTAACCCTCAATAGAAATCTGTAACACTTGATAAAGGTGATTCACCATATAAATCTTAATACAAGTTAAGTGGACGTAACCCTGCCTATCGAAAGTGAGGTGAACCAATATAGATCAAGTGTCATCCATAACGTTTCACCATAGTGTATCGTCATAACACACACATATATCACTGAGTGGTACAAACTTGTTCCAACACTGAACGATATGGACTGAACCGACTACTGGCGAGTCGTTGGTGAGGTAAACTAAGAGAACGGAGTAAACTCCGGTCAGCGTGAGGTCCTCTGGCCACGGTGAGGGCCAGCTGAACACCAGAGTCCCCTTGACGGAGGCATCAAACGACCGCGCGTGTGACTCACCAACGTAGTTGTCGTAGACAGTGAATGTGAGGACGTAGTACCTCCCGGGGGGGGAGGTTAGGGATGACGAAGCAGTTCTTCTTGCCGGAGGAGGGAGGGAAGAAACGGAGGGTCTTCTCCTGGGGGTGGGTGAATTGGAGAGGCTCGGAGACGTAGTAGGAGGAGCCGGAAGTGAAGAAAAAAATTCATAAGTCACACGCGCTTAGGGTGAAGAATGTGAGCCGGAGAATCTTCAACCTCGCCGGAGAGTGACATTTTATTGTTCTCATATTCTTCGGGGAGGTAATATGGTGGCTGACAGAATGACGAACATGGGTTTACTCTCTTCTTTCCTGGTATGACATGTTTCTCCTCCACCTAATATTTCCCCTTACATGCGTATGGATTATTTGGGCTTCCCTTATGTTCGTCGGTCTTAATTTCTATCATGGGTTGGACGTGTTATAAAGACTTTCATATCTACAAGGGCATTTCCATCTCGTTGCATGTGTATGTTAGGTTCTTATTTGGTTTGTATAAGAGATAGATATGTCATATTCTATTTTTCTTAGTTTTTTGTGTTGTGTTTTTCTTTTTCGAACTATATATTTTCTCTTTCACATTTAATAAAAATCAGGCGTGGGGCTGAGCATCCCAGCTAAGCTGGGTTCTAACCCTTTAAAAAACTAGTTCATTCAAAAAAAGCTCGCCGGAGAGTGAGGAAGGTTGACGTCATGATGACGTGCGCACGTTAGTTTGGGGATTGGGATTTTGGCGGCTTTCAAGATGATTACATGGACGACGTACCAAGGAATTTGCGGGTTTAGGAAAAAATAGTATTTGAGTGATCCAAAGAGATACGAGATAGAATGGAAAATGTGATTCTTGATCATGAAAATATTGAGTTTATGTAACAGATATAATGTAAAGCCATGAACCGTCATGAAATAGTTTGAGGTGGCCAATTGTGTTTGTGTTATGAAATCTAATAAGACTGATAGTATGTGAAATGATTTAATATAAATTGAAAGCAAAATCATACATACATATATATATATACATGGATCTACATTGTGGACTCTCTAGACTTAAGCTCAGATATAAATCATATATGTATTAAATTAGTACCCATTGAAACAATGAGAAGTAGTGGTTTAGTTGACAACTTGAACACGTTGTTTTCATCATGTCGAGGTTCGACTCCTCTTAAGGGCAGATCTGTACATTTTTCTCACAATTCTTTCTTTTGTTCTTCCTTTCCTTTTTTTACCCATTTTCCTTCCCCTGTTCTTCCTTTCTTACTCTTTGTTTACCCATTTCTCTTTTTTTTCTTACCCATTTTTCAATTTTCTCTATTAGAATAAGGAATTCAAAAATGTTTTCTCATACTTCTAATAATGTTTCTTAAAAAAATAAACATTTCTTTGATGAGATTACAATGGGTTACAAACCTTAAAAAAAATTATGCTTCTAACTAGCCTAGACAAGTTTCGAATCCTGGATCCGTCACTGCATACATAGCAAGTATCCGAGTAGATAGTTAATAAAGAGTTGACGTGCACTATTATGAGACAGCCCGTCTGCGCTCTATAAGACAGGTTCAAGGTCGAAAACAAACAGTTATTATTATTGGTTGTTAAGACTAGTCCAATAAGGTTCTTGCTTAATATCACTAACTTTAGTAAGATTTATCATTTTTCACGTTAGACACAAAAATTAACAATCATGATTCATACTACAACAGCCCAATCTGTTAGCAAGATATTGGGTGTTTTTGGCTCACCCGCCTTCACAGTTTTGTTCATGAGGATTTCACCTCAATACTTCTCTTTTTAAGGCGTTGAGTTTGCGCCTATAGTGTGTAACCACATCAACATGTCTCTTCCAACAATATAGGATCGTAATGCACCTATTAGCTTGCTAGTTCTCTCCACAATCGACACTCCACTTACCACGAGTTACCACACATACTAATGTGTGTACATATTGCAAGAAACTACAAATTTCCTACCTTAATTGATTATGCCGGCATTTTCTACAAGCTAGTATCTGACCTAGTGTTTGGGCGCAATAGAGAATTGGGTCCCAAATAATTTTTTATAAAGTTATGGGTAATATTTGGGTAAATACTAGTCGAACAATCTAACGCTAAAGCATCTCGTTTCGTTTGCCTGTTTACATTCGAAATCTTCCTGGAGCGACGCACATTCGTTTTTCCTTGTAGTAGCTCTGGTTGCTCTAAAACGCAAATATTGATTGACTAGTAAGAAGACTGCTCATGAATTATTATCTTTATGGTGATGCCTGTAACTCACTCTCGTTTGGTGCGAAACATATATTTACTTTTACGAAGATCTAGCAAATTCCGTGTCGCACGGTGACACGTCCTTGATTTACTGTCCTTGTATTTTAACTATTTTGCACTATTTTTTCCTATTTAGAAGCGTGACCAAAACACCTAGTTGGTAGAAAAAGAGTTATAAATTGGTAACCCAAGTCTCTTCTTTGATATTATGCTTATGTTTCTAAGTAGCAAGATCTTGTTTTTCACATAAACACGCCCAACATTACGCCATCATGCCAATAAGGCCTCCTAACTCAACTAGTGTCAAGTTAAGATATGATTGAAATATCGAGAGCATCTCGGGGTGCACCTGGTGCATATGCACCAAATCATCAACCGTTCCTTTAACAAGGTTACACATTTTGAAAAAGGACAAGGAATGGAAGCCGAATTCGAATTGACGGTAACAAAAATAAAAAAATAAAAAACTAAACTCATAAAAAAAATTACATGGGGTGCATATGCACCAGGTGTACCCCAAAATTTTCGTTGAAACATCTTTTCTTTTCTTTTATTGAAGGGATGAGTGAAATTTCTAATCATAATGACATGCGGATTTGTATGTTGATATATAGTATTCTTTCAAACTTCTTATATCTCATTTATCATGCCCAACTAAATAGGGCATCATATCTTGGGAATGTCTGCTATACAGATGCGTATGATATACATACCATCAGTGTGTGACCGTTGTTCTAACAGGGAGTGGGTGGAGTTTGGTGTTTTGAAGAATCAATTGTTGTATTACAAAATTTTCCATCATATCATGACTGTTATGTGTTATCCCTTCCATTGCATATATGCATCTCTTCCATGATTGGATTATTATTTGGTTCATTCTCAGAGTGTTCCAACATTTGATTTTCAATCTTTGTACATTTAAGTGAATTAAGCTTAAAACGTGCTAATTCAGAGTGATAGTAGTTAAACTTTAAACCCTGCCAACCAGTCTGATATGCAGTGAATGTTTCCACCTGCTATACTAAATTAGTGTTTAGCCATTCCATCAATAATCCTTAACGTTTTGGTTGGAGACTTAAAGGGTCTCTGTTCGATTGTCACCCGTGACATTCAATTGTTTTTATCTACCTGTTTTATTATACTATCACATGTCTGTTAGCTATGGAGAAACTATATATTCGATAATGAGCCCACACAGATTATTAGGTAACAAGTATATTTTTTTGTCAAAATTTGGTAACAGGTATACGTTCAGCATTATTGAATGAGATTCGAAGTTAGGCAAAACTTTTGTCGATGTAAAAATACATTGGGCTGCTCCGTAGAAACAGGAGAGAGCAGAGGCTAGGGTTTTGAAGTTTGTGGCTTGTCTGGCGGCACCTCCATACTGGCGATGGCTTTGACCACCACCGTCCGATATTTAGTTTCAGCTACTTCTGGGCCCCACTCTCCACTCAAAGAAAATATTAAAAAATCATATTGCCCCTCATTCCATTACTAACCGCAATAAATCAAAAGCAACATCTCCGCGGCACTCAATTCCCTATGCGAAAATGACGAAACTACCCCCAATGATAGCATAGTTGTCTCTTGTTCTCTTCTCCCATTCTCACTCCACCGGAGTAGCGCAGAGAAAACCAAATGCCAGTACCAAATCATCACCGCCGCCTCTGCACATTTCTCCTCATCTTCCTCGCAGCCGCGGTACAAACTCCGGCGGATTACGCCACCGCCGATCTCCCGAAGCTCCGAGAAGCTCCCGCATTTCGGAATGGCCGGGGGTGCCGCCGGACGGCGTGGTCCTCGGTCGACGCGCACTCCCACAACCCCTCCATCATCCACATCGCCATGACCTTGGACTCCACCTACCTCCGGGGCTCCGTCGCCAGCGTCTTCTCCGTACTCCAGCACGCCACGTGTCCCGAGAACATCGTCTTCCACTTCATCGCCACGCGCCACCGCCGTGACGACCTCCGCCGCGTCGTCACCGCCACCTTCCCTTACCTCAACTTCCGCCTCTACCACTTCGACTGCAACCTCGTGAGGGGCAAGATCTCCTTCTCTGTGCGACGCGCGCTGGACCAGCCGCTCAACTACGCGCGAATCTACCTCGCCGATCTCCTCCCCTCCGGCGTCCGCCGCATCATCTACTTCGACTCCGACCTGATCGTCGTCGACGACGTGGCCAAGCTCTGGCGCATTGACCTCGGCCGCCGCGTCCTCGGCGCGCCGGAGTACTGCCACGCCAACTTCACCAACTACTTCACCGCGAAATTCTGGTCGAACGCGGCGTTCGCGGCGGAATTCTCGGGGCGGAGCGCGTGTTATTTCAACACGGGAGTGATGGTGATCGATCTGTGGAAATGGAGAGAAGGCAGGTACACGGAGAAGCTGGAGCACTGGATGAGCGTGCAGAAACGGCACCGTATTTACGAGCTAGGTTCGTTGCCGCCGTTTCTGTTGGTTTTCGCGGGTGACGTGGAGGGTGTGGAGCACAGGTGGAACCAGCACGGACTCGGCGGTGACAACCTGGAGGGGCTATGTAGGGACCTCCACCCTGGCCCGGTGAGCCTGCTCCATTGGAGCGGTAAGGGCAAGCCTTGGCTCCGATTGGACTCCAAACGCCCGTGCCCCTTGGATAGCCTGTGGGCCCCCTATGACCTCTTTCGCCATTCCTCTCTTTTCGCTGATAGCTGATGACGCCGCGGGGTATATTCGACAAATGCCGATTGGTTACTGCCGGTAATTGAAGTAGAGAGATGGTGTTTTTACTGCCTTTTGATTCGGGCTTTTTTGGGTTTTAGTAAAAGTTAAAGATGATCAACTCAATCAATCATGGCTTCAAGTTTGATCCTCACCGCTCTGATTTGCTATTACAACATGGGTTTTATAAAAAATAACCTCTGGGTTTGACAGCCCAACCCAATAGAGTTGGTCCCATCCAGTCCAATAACACGTGTCATTTGTGGTGAATATTAGCCACCAATCCTACGGAGCCATTTCCCTCCACGAATATACCTGTAATAACCGTCACTTGTCGGAGAGTCTTCTCTGAGATTGCCCCGACTTCAAAGTCGTTTGAAACCCTCCTACTACGGCCATGACCGTTACCGTTTCAGCCGGAGGAGTTAGTATCGGAGTAGCCAAACTTCACCCACACCAATCAAAACCCACGTCCCGCTTTCTAGGCAAGAAGCTCAGACTAATCAAACCCTCTGGTTCAGTCAAAACCAGCTCAACCCATAAAGCCTTGGTGGTTTTCGCTTCCGGTGGCGAGCTGATCCACGCGGTGCATGACTTGTTTTTAGGAGTGGGGGTGGGGCTGCCCTGCACGGTGATGGAGTGCGGTGATATGATCTACAGAAGCACTCTTCCCAAATCTAATGCCTTGACGATCACGGTACCCGGTGCCATTTTGGCTCTGGGGGCTCTGTCTTATCTCTGGGCCACTCCTGGTGTGGCTCCGGGGTTCTTTGACATGTTTGTTCTTGCTTTTGTTGAGAGGGCTTTCAGACTCACTTACAAGAAGGTTGGTATTTTTTTTTTGGGTTTTGGTCAGGGTTTTTGGGGTTTAAATGTCTAATTGAAGTATATCTGATGGGGCTTTTGTGGTGCAGGATGACTTTGTTTTGGGGAAGAAGTTGGGTGAAGGTGCTTTTGGAGTGGTTTACAAAGTTTCATTGGCTAACAACAAGTCAAAGGTATGAAGTGAATTACTGTCTGCTTGATATGCTTAAGGATGTATGACTTAATTAGCTATTTAGAATCATGGGAAATAGGAATGAGGAATTGGGTTTGTATGTCTGAGGTTTTATAGTTGAGATTGTCTTGTAGGGAGGATGTGATAGGCTAATGTGTGGTTTTTGGTTGTTACTAGAAAGAAGAGGAATTGGTATTGAAAAAGGCTACTGAATATGGTGCGGTGGAGATTTGGATGAACGAGAGGGTGCGAAGGGCGTGTGCAAACAGCTGTGCTGATTTTAAGTACGGCTTCCTTGAGGTGTTGCTCTCTATAACACTTACTAGTATGATATGATTTAAGGGTGTCATTATCTTGAAGCATTCCAGGCATTACCATTGATGTATATTTTTTAATGTGGATGCAGAAATCTTCAAAGAAAGAAGCTGAATATTGGCTTATATGGCGGTTTGAAGGGGAAGCCACACTTTATGATTTGATGCAAAGCAAAGACTTTCCCTACAATGTTGGTACTTTCTCTCATCGGTCTTTTGATTTTCGATAACTCTGAATGATTTCTATGAAGCCTATTTGATTGGAAAAGTCCTGGTTTAGTTAAGCTAATCAGCTGTCGACTTCATAAATGATCCCATAAAATGTCAGGTAGAAACCATGATACTTGGAAAAGTTCAGGACTTGCCAAAGGGTCTTGAAAGGGAAAATAGAATCATTCAAACGATAATGAGGCAGCTCTTATTTGCATTGGATGGTCTTCACTCAACAGGGATTGTGCACAGGGATATAAAGCCTCAGAATGTTATTTTCTCTGAAGGTAATACTACTTATATGTAGCATACTGTACATCAATCAATCAAGAAATAGCAAGGTTCATTCTTTTTCCAGTTTAACTTGTAGTTTTTTAATTTGAAATAAGCAGGCTCTCGTACATTCAAGATTATTGACCTTGGAGCTGCAGCAGATTTGCGAGTCGGCATCAACTACATTCCAAAGGAGTTTCTTTTGGATCCAAGGTACATTCTGTCAAACCACATCCTACATTGATGCAATTTATTCAAATTCACCTTTCTGTTATGTTTTATAAGTAGTAAAATTTGCGTAAATTTCCACCAAAGGCATGGTGTACTTGTTAGTTTCAAGGGTCCTGACAAGCGGAACAACTAATGACCGATTTCATTTATCATTTAAGACTACTGGCTTCTGGCATATACAAATATGCCTTAACAAAGTTCAATTGATTCATTCAAAAAAAGTTCAATTGATTTTTCTGCCGGTCCTATACCCAAATCCTTGATGAATTTTAGTTTACCGGCTTAGATTCATTATCTACTCTAGTGTTTCGGACCAAGAACTAAAACTAACGTTAATCTCGAATGTGTTCTGGGGACTGAAAAACAGGAAAGCCATTTAGAACTAGGCCATGCCAAGAGTATTAGAAGTTCTAGCAAATGGCCCTACATTTTTGGAGTGTATAGTACATGGGAACTAGATGCTGATGAAACATTGATACTTGATTATGAATGCACGCTCACTGAATTAACAGTTTAAAGAGCATCTTCCTAATTTACATCTTCCATTTAGAACCTATTTTCAGTTTCGTTGTGTGCGTCTCAGTGACTTTGGCGTAGTCTGTTTATAGAGGGCACTGACAATGCCATTTGATTTTTCCCTATTTCAGATATGCTGCACCAGAGCAATACATCATGAGCACACAAACACCGTCTGCACCGTCTGCTCCAGTGGCAACAGCACTTTCCCCAGTTCTATGGCAGGTGGAATAACTGTAAACCCATCTCAGCTTGATTGGAGATAGATATCACTTCTCATTTGCTTTAATGGGTTTGATTATATGATCTTAAACAGATGAACTTACCTGATAGATTTGATATCTACAGTACTGGACTCATTTTCCTACAAATGGTAAGTAACAATTTTTTTGGTGACATGATTAATGTTAACAAACCTTGATTAACTGTCTTGATATTCATCCAGGCATTCCCAGGATTACGTAATGACAGCGGCCTGATACAATTCAACCGTCAGCTTAAAAGATGTGACTATGACTTGGTTGCATGGAGGAATACTGTTGAGCCTCGAGCTAGCTCTGAACTAAGAAAAGGTTTTGAGTTGTTGGATTTAGATGGTGGAATTGGATGGGAACTCCTGACGTCAATGGTTCGGTACAAACCAAGACAAAGAATCAGTGCAAAAACAGCTTTAGCATATCCCTACTTTGATAAGGAAGGCCTGTTGGCGCTTTCTGTCATGCAGAGTCTGAGGCTGCAACTCTTCCGATACACACAGCAAGACTATGGGGAGGCTGCCAGATGGGTTAGTCGGCTAATGGCTAGATCCGGAACCAAGCAGGACGGTGGCTTCACTGAAGCTCAGCTCCAGGAGCTCTTGGTTTGTACCTGACTACACTAAGCAATCAGTAATTCATGTTTTCTTTCACAATGATCTTATTAGATATATCCTATGTTTTGCAGGAAACAACACCTAAGAAGAAGTCTAGTCCTCGGAGAAATGCTCTTGCTTCAGCTCTTTGGCTGCAGAGGAAGATTGTCAGAACATTGAATGAGAGCATGAATGAGCTCAACAACCAGAGGAAGAGTCTCTGGTGGAGCAGGTGGATTCCCAAAGAGGAATGAAGCTTGTAAAGACATACATTACATACTTTCTTTTTCTTTTTGTAAATTTTGTGTAGCATTCTCAATTGACCAACTTATCATCAAAGTAGCTGGAATCTAAAGAAAACATCCCTTGAATATATTGATCAAGAAAATTGTATATTTAGAGCACACGTGCAATGACTTTTACTTGATTATATATATATATATATATATATATATATATATTATATAAAGTCCGGATGTAAAGTGCACCGTGCTCATTTTGTTACAGGAATTCATAATCTGAAGAAGCAGCTTCCTTCAACCCTCGACATATTTTCCCATCTTCTTAAAAATAGAAAAATACAGAGCCCAGTTGGCCGTAGTTGGGTTTTGCAGTGATACAAATGAACAATGCCAATTACAAATGACCAAAGCTAGCTTCTGGTGCTGGCTATATCTGTAGTCAATGAACCCCAACACAATAATCCATTGTGGTACGGAAAATTAGGAGCTTTAATGTACTCATAATTCAAGAACGTGTTAGCTTAATCATGTATAAAGCTTCCCTTTGTAAGCAAAAGCCTGCAGCAAAACTCAGATATGTGAACTGGAGCTGCTACTCAAAACCGTACAATCCACCGGGATTTCACATGCTTCAACTGCCATATAAGGCATGGAAAGCAATACCATATATCAAAATATTCAATGCCACCAAGAACAAGTATGCATGCTCTGATTAAACTATATGATCTAGAAGGGGCTTACAGTCAGATAACATATATCTAATAATTGAGATGTGTATCAGGGGCAATGCCATTGTTAACCACGAGAACTTCACGTGCGAATCTGACCTTGTTCAGCAAAACCAGACCATAATTTTTTTTTCTTTGAAGATAATTGGGGGCACCAATTAACAAACACAGCATGAGACACACAACCTGGGGTGGGATGAACACACTTTGATCACAGCGCTGTTTGAGTTCCCCAAGCTTAATTTAGTATCTCATGCAAGTGAAAAACGTAACTGGGTGTTTACAGCTTACAAGTGAACAAGGATATAATACAGAATCGAAGCTTTGGCCTTTGGGCGTATTGGAAATAGGTCTGTCTTTAGAAAAATGGGAGGAGCACAAGATGAAGCAAGTGGTTTTGCTTTGCTTCTTATTGCTCGAGTGTGTATGAAGTTATGAATTCAAGCACTTCGATTAAATACATAAAGGTAGTGATTATCAGTGTAATATGGAATCTTTGGTCATAGCTTTGAAATGCTGATCTAAGTTTTCAGCCTTTTGATCGTATTGGAAAAATGGCTTCAGCCCTTTTCATATATTCCTACTGTCTCATTTTAGCACAGACAACTGTGTCTGTCATTGTCCGTATCAAGATTTTTTTTCGAAGCAACTATTTGCAGAAAATATCTTCTTTGACTCAAACTCTTAGCCCTGCTCTCTTATATATGTGAGTTTCATACGACATATTTGAAGCATTTCTATGAACACTTTGACTCCCTAACAATGTTTAGGTGACGTGGAGTCTATGTAGTTATGCATTCACACGTGGATATGCGCTTTCATATCATAATGAAGTAATTTTGAGTTTATGTCCAAAACCAATTGATAAAAAGATTGAGTCTCATTTTCTGACGTGTGGTTCATATCTTAACACAAAACACATCACTACTAAGATATGGAGCAATAGGGACAGACGGTTTTCCGTCTCTGTTGGGATTATAGGGGACGGAATCCATTGCTATAAGGCCTTGGAGACGATTTTTCTGGGTGTGCCCCCATGTACCATCTTCATTTTGTGATTTTGTAATTTGGGGACGGATTTTCCTGTCCGTCTCACCCTGAGCACCATATCCACAAGCGCTATCATTTTTCCTTTCTAGCAGCAACAATCTCCTTTTTTTATATAATATAATAATTTGATCGTCCGTCGCATTTTGAGTGGTGAAACTTGATACACCGTATATTCATCCGTGTCCAACCCGCTAAAAACAAAAAATATTGAATGGTTAGAGTTAACACGACTGGACTCTGTTTGTTCCCAATTTGTACAAATTTAATACAAAAATAATTGTAAATTAGAACAAAAACCAATTTGCAATTTTAATTTTACCGGTTTTCAAATATTTACTGGTTTGGTACTATTAGGTCCAATTTTGAATTGGGTCCCAAATCATTCTAAACATCTTATTATAATATAAAGCCAACCATAGATTAAAAAAATCTTAATTCCAAATAAAAGCAAATAAGTAAGTAAGTAATTAAGTACAGAAACACAAAAAAAATCTCACTGATAAAAAAAATCTTAATGCATCAGATGTGAAACTCATTGAGCTCTAGAAACCTCACTGCTTTCTCATATATGAGTTGGTGCATACTTCATACTCCACGAAATAATATCATCCTGATTCAGCAAATTCAACTTCTACCCTCTAAAGAGAACAAGCAAAAGTAGGAAATACGTACTCTATTCTGAGAAACCTACGTCTCAGCAAAGCAGTAGCATCATCCTAATACATAGTGGCAACATATGCAGCCAAAATGACCAATAAACTTTGATTAAAGTTACTGTCATCATACAATCATACATCATCTCCATTTATTTGTATGGGTCAATGACTCACTAGTCACCTAAAATATGCACTAATTACCGGACTGTTGTTGGAGAAGTGGAATTCAAGTTTTCATTAACCCTAGCAAAACCCAGATTTCACTATCAAGGATCATGGTCCTACAATACTAATCTAGGTTTCTGATATATGATAGTGAATTGGTGATGATGATGGTGATTAAGATCGATGATGAAGTCATTATCGTCTTCAAACAATGCTAATTAACAAAAGTTAGAGATAATATGCATTCTTATGTAGGATTCAATTACTTGTCTTCTCCTATTGCATGTTTAGGTGGATCCAGCAAAAACGTTCAAGAACTAACACCAAAGAAAAGGACTAGAAGAAGAAAGAGAGTCTTCTTATTTCCCAAACAGAAGAAGAGGGCAAACTGGTGAGCCCTGCAGATACTGAATCATCACCTCATCATTTGCAGAAATGTTGAATGCAGCTCATGAACTCGCTTGCTTCTGTGGACCTTTTGTTCATTAGTGGCCGACCCATTAACCTGGTTGGTAAACATTAAACATATATGATGTATTATAGCCTTTGCCAAATTTAGGGTGAAGGTCCCATTTCCATCCTTGGTTTTCTTCACGTTTTAATAACATGTATTTTCGATGATAAGATTTGCATATAGTTCTAGCTCTGGATAGGAATCATTCTTCCCAATAACTTGATTAAGTTGAAAATTACTTACCTATGCCTCAAGTGATTCTGAACTACGCTGAGGATGGATGTACTTATACATCTCGATCTATTTGCGATCATTACTTTAAAACTTTCATATAGTTCTACATGGTTCCGAATTGTTCTACTTTGTTTTTTTGGACGTAGAACTGTTGAATCACATTTTAACGAAAAATATGATTAGGGCTCTCATTGCATTCAAACCAGATATAGTCACAGGAGTCGCAGAAGATATATAAGAATTTTTCTATTACATTATGTCCATGAACATATGATAATATTATTATGCATGTGAGAGACAGGGCTTGTATGGATTCATTTATCATTTTCTCTCATGTGTAGGGTGATGAGTAAGGGATTCCAAAGTGGGAAAAGTAGGTACTCATTTTCTCTCATAAGGTTTGGTCTATTAGAAAACGTTGGTTCCATCATATTTAACAAATGTTACAATGATATTTCAAGTAATAAGGAGATCATTACTTCGATTATCTGTATGTGTAAAAAATTTGTATGAAAAAAAAAATCAAAACTTAACCTTTATATAACTCAGAATGATAGCTAACTTAGTCACCATTTTGCACAACAAAACTAGGTCAAAAGCACAAAAAGTGGGAAACGTAGGTCCCGGTCTTGTCTGGAGGGTTTAGGGGCACCTCACCCCCTTTCCTGCCCCATCCTTGGCTCTTTTCTTAGACCAAGTGGAACCATGACCATACCCTTCAACTCTTCTATATATGCAACCCCCTTTTCCCCTCCTCCATATTCAAACCCAACTCCCACATTCACACAAAGCTCCTAGCTTTTCACTCATCACTTCCAAATCACACATAGCTGACCTTATATTCTCATCAAATCTAAGCTAGATATGAAGATGAGCAGCAGTGCCAGGAAGAGAAGGCTATCTTCATCTTCAAGCAGAGGGCTTGGGGGTATTCTCAAAGAGCAAAGAGCCAGGCTTTACATCATAAGGAGGTGTGTGGTCATGCTTCTATGCTGGCATGATTGATATGATTCTGAAGAATTTGAAGTCCTAGCTTAGTTTACTAGCTATGTCAATTGCAAGGGAGTTGGCTAAGGAAGGTTTTTGGTTTTTTCTCTTCATTTTCTCCTGTCTTCTTCTTGGCGGAGTACTACTGTAAATAGTGAAGCTGAGGGTCGGAAAATTAGCTGAAACCCAAATTTTGTATGGAATGGCCTTTCATGGGCTAGATATGTATATCGGATTGCATTAATTAAGAAACTATGTTTCTCATTCTTTTTCCTTTTTACATATACACTATACTTGTTTCTGTTGTGATTTCTGTTCGGATTAATCTCCGTCGTTAACTTTACGTGTATATAAGAATTTCTACTATGAAAGGGGATTTTAGGTGAAGTAATTCTGTGAAGGCTCTGCCTCAGAAAGTCAAACCTTAAACCTGGGAGTATCTTTTTTACTTAATTCCTCCAAACAAGTCATTGTGGAGTCTGGAAACATGAGCATCCATAATTTTGGAGAACAATTATAATCATGCGGACCATTTAATCATTTCAACTGGGGATTGGATTTCATAATTATAGGATAGGATTCAAGGTCCTGTCCAAAAAGGGCTTAACTAGTAGTTTGACTTAAACCTAAGTACTACTTTGAGTTGTGACAGATTTGAAAAATCTGTCTAATTGTAACAAGCCCTTCTCATTATTATTAGTTCCAAATTGTTAATTAGTGTCTTGTTCAAAAAAAAAGTTAGTGCCCTGTCTATTGTGCTAGTCATAGAAGCCAAGTCTTAATAGAAGAAACAAACTGTAGTTGGTCCATTACTATAATCTTGTTGTCTTCAATCATATCCCTAGGATCATTTCCAACCAAGCCTTCTTTAACTATTTGCACTATTAGAGAGAGCGAGTAATAACGCTCGTGACAACAAGTTCGACCTATCCCTCGCTCGGAAGATATAAATACCAAGCTTTGGGTCAAAACTCAAACCCAAAAACCTGTGTGGGCCAGTCGAATTATTGTATCCCAACTAAGGTACGTCTACAGTCGTAATGGGCCTGCCCTTTTGTCTCTTATCTCTACTAGTTAAGAAATTTATCAAATTATATTTTGTCGAAATTATCATTATTAAGCTAATTTAGGCTATTAAAATAAATGTTATAATAATAAAAATCAAATAAATAAAAATAATAATAATTGAGAAAAAAGTGAAAAAAGAAAATAACTGTTATGAAATTTTTAAGTTCCCACTAACTGAAAAAAAAGCAAAAAAAAATACTATTTTTATTGAAAACTTTTTAACACACGTGTTTCCCGGCTGTAGATCCTAGATTACTATTAAAGACAGAAGTACTAATGGTCAAAATAGAAAGAACTGCACAATTGCAGGAGCACCTTAACACCATGCTCCGTCCACATCACATTCTAACATTCTAACACCTGCAGGAAACACTGTAATTAAATGTGAAAACCAGGGGTATTTACAGTTCACCAAGGACACGTGTATGAGTGTCAGGAGGGCTGAGAGTGCAGGGTAATATATTCTGCTGTCGGCGACATAGGAGAGTGCCGCGTCATCACGCTCTTTTTTTGGGCTTTCATTCTGAACTGGGCCTCCGATTGGGTCAAAACGGCAGCCTTATCGTGCCCCCCACAAGTTTCTTATCAAACAAAGTTGGTCGGGGGACCGCGCGTGGTCCCCACGGGGCACCCATCTTATGTCGTCCAAATGGTCCAATAATGTAGTTCATAATCATAGCCCCCGCAAGAACTGGATTTCCAAGAATGAAAAAAAGTGGTAAACACATCCAAATGTAATCTTGTTGAGATGTGGTTTCAGTTTATACATCAAAAATTTGAGTTTTCATTTTGTGTATCATCATTTGAGAAAAGTTCAAAGACTGCTGATGTGGTTATTTACTAACAAAAAATATTTATGATGGGTTCATACGAGACACGTCGTCAAACAAACGACGTCGTTGATAAAAATGAAGTTTAGGTACCACATTAGTAGTTTTGTAAGTTCAGGTATCACTTTAACTATGACACAAGAGTTTCGATACCGACATTAAATTTTTCTCTTAAATATATGATCAAGTCTAAGATTGACCCTGCTTTTAAATATATCATCAAGTCTAAGATTGACCCATGAACCAGTTTTGCTTAAACTGAGAATCTTGTGCATTGTATGGCTTGGGTAGAAGACGTAGAAGAGAACAAAATGACATACATTCAAGAACAATCATGATTTGCATTTGGAGCCAAAAACGCCAGTTGCTTTGGGCCTCTGTCAATTGCATCCAAGAGCAAGGGCCGGGAACATATGTTTTTTTAAGCACAAGTATACATTTCAAGGTGCTTTTAAACTCACCTGGGAGTCTTTGCTTCATACTGCAAAAGGAGGATGCCCTGCTCTAAGACCAAGGCACTCCCCTACAACATGTTACCAGACCTCAAGTATAGGCTAGTTGCAAAGACAGGTCTTACTCTGGCTTCCCTACAAGCAATACGATGTTGCTTATGAACAAGCACTTCTGCAATCTCGATCGTCACTGTAGAGCTATGATCCACTAGTACGTGTACGGGACACGGGTATGAGTACGATTTGATTCCCGGATACGTTTTTTTCTCACAAAAATAAGATACGGGTACGTTTTGATATTATATATATTTAATATAATTTGAAAATATATAGATAATTTTAAAGGTAAATAACACTAAAATATCATAATTTTAATAAATTTATTCCACAAAAAAATTACAATAATAAATAAATTCTAAATAAATCTAATCTAAATCATCTAATTAAGGAAAAAAACAGAAGAATATTCAATTATAATAGTGGAAGAGTTCAAACAGCATAGTAATTCCTACAAATTAAATAAGATATCGGTACAAAAAGTCAACAGTCAACATATCAATTTGATCAAAAACCTCCCTAAATGGTTCACCACACATTTGACATCTCGAGGTACGTATCTGAAACGTATCATGCGTGTACCCGTATCAGATACGGATGCGATACAACATTCAAATATTTATGCCGTATCCAAGCATCATAGCTGTAGAGCCAACTAGCATTGTCTATGAATCTCCCCAAGTTCATGAATATTGCGATGATCCAACTCCGGTTGGTCGCTTCAGTACAGGCGAGCATTTCATTAGCATTTTCCTGTAACGTTGACATAGCATGAACTTTCCAATAATTAGACGGCCCACGCTTCATTTTTGTGTCACCAGAATCCCTAATATGCTCAAGGTGACTTCAATGGTAGTCCTCAACAATATGACTCATAATGTCACATCTTTAACATCCAACGCAATGAAATACAGAAACAGGAACTTTGCCAAAAGCATCTATTAAGTCTAACCATTAAAGAAGGATACACATATCTGAGTTGCCCAACTTTAGATTACAAAAATTACAATTGTAGCGCAAAGGGAGCATAAGAGCAAGTTTGATCAGTGACATAAAATTTACAAAAGGGGTGGTACTTTACCACCAGATATCAATTCAAGCTGTACTCCAAAGAGTTAGAGATTAACACTCATGGTTTACTCAAAAGATGGTCACTACTAGTGCGATCAAATCACTCGGCCAATTTGCCACCACAAGAAAGGAAGCTGTCATGTGATTCAAATTCCTACAAAAGCAATTACGTGATGTATTACCACGAGAGAAAATGCAAAAATATATAATTTGGCTAATGCGATTGGTAAGAACAATGGGTGGAGAAGACAACAGACGAGTTGGCTAAATCGGAAATCTGGAAGTGTTCCAAGTTCCATATTAGTAGGATGAACGATAATGTTTTGGCACTCCTCTAGATCCTTCTTTAGATTGTCTGCTCCTAGCGTAACATAATCAGCAAGACATGGTTTGACCTGTTCTAGTTCACCATTTCCACCACCCCTAACTGGAGATTGGCTCTGAAGGAGATCATCACATAAACACAAGCCTTCCACAAGTTGTTGTGAATCCAGCAGATTCTGTGACTCACTATCCCACCACTGGACCTTCCTGTGTATGGTTTACATCGTTGTTTATTGTTTCTATAGAGAATTATAAGATGAAGAAAAGACTTCTTGATTTCATTCATGCGTATTACACCTCTTATATATAGAGTTTGTTCTATTCTGATCCACTATTCTAGGGATAAACATGGTAACCAATCTATTCTAGGAATCCCTAATTACTTGGGATTGCTCTCCTTAATACTTTCCTTAATACTCTCCCTCAAGTTGGAGTGTATATTGATTACATTCAACTTGTCTAACAGTACAGTGAACTGCTTCGAACTCAATGTCTTGGTGAACAAGTCTGCAGGTTGTTCTTCTGTTCGAACATGAAGAGTTTCGATCAGTCCTCTTTCTACCTTCTCACGTACAACGTGGCAGTCAATTTCTATGTGTTTCGTGCGCTCGTGGAAGACGGGATTTGACGCTATATGAATAGCAGCCTGATTGTCACAGAAGAGCTTTACTGCATGTGGTTGGCTTACGTTCAAATCCTTCAGAATATTGCGAAGCCAAGTTATTTCTCGACATGTCGTGGCCATGGACCTATACTCAGCTTCAGCACTTGAGCTAGACACTGTCCCTTGCTTCTTCGTCTTCCATGAAATAGGTGCGTTCCCAAGAAAGATGCAATAACCAGTAATGCTTCTTCTTGTATCCCTACAACGAGCCAATCAGCGTCGCAATACGCCTTTAATTCCAATTGGCCTGTAGAAGGCAAGAGAATTCCTTGTCCAGGCGCTTGCTTAAGATATTTGAGAACCTGATATGCTGCATCTAGATGTGGCTGTCGAGGTTTGTCCATGAATTGGCTCAAAATGTGCACTGCATATACAAGATCAGGCCTTGTAATTGTGAGGTATATAAGTCTTCCAACTAGTCTTCGATATTGTGAAGCATCTTGCAGTTCTGCTCCATCTCCTTGTGTAAGTACCAAACTTTGTTCCACAGGAAACCGAGAAGGCTTGGCACCTAAGAAACCAGCATCTTCCAGAATTTCTAGTGCATACTTTCGTTGACACAATACAATTCCTTGCTTGGATCTTGCCACCTCTATCCCAAGAAAGTATTTGAGCTCTCCCATGTCCTTCAACTTAAAGTGTTTCACAAGGAAGCTTTTAGTATCTTCTATGTCTTGTAAGCTGTTACCTGCTAGTATCACATCATCAACGTAGACAAGTAATGCTGTGAATTTTCCATGTGTATTTCGGACGAATAATGAGTAATCTGACCTGCTTTGTTTGAAACCGGCACTCTTGAGAGCTTGAGAAAGCTTCAAAAACCACTGCCTCGAAGCTTGCTTGAGCCCGTACAGGGACTTGTGCAACTTACATACTCTAGTCTCCCCCTTTCGTCTGAAACCCGGTGGCAATTGCATGTAGACGTCCTCAAACAAGTCACCATTGAGGAAAGCATTATTGACGTCCAATTGATGAAGATGCCAACTCTGAATGGAAGCGAGACCAAGAAGAACGCGTACAGTTGTTAGCTTGGCCACGGGTGCGAAAGTCTCTCTGTAATCAACTCCTTCAACTTGACTGTAGCCTTTTGCAACTAATCGAGTTTTATATCTTTCCACAGTTCCATCCGGATTATGCTTGATCTTGTAAACCCACTTGCAACCAATTGGCTTCTTATGCAGGGGTAACGGCACTAAGCTCCATGTATTGTTGGCCTGTAAAGCTTCAATCTCATTGTTCATGGCTTCTCTCCACTTTGGTTCGTGTATTGCCTGAGAAAAAGACTGAGGCTCCTTGTCGAGAGTTATGTTGACAGTAAAAGCTTTATGCCTTGGAGAGAGTCTATCATACGATAATACATGAGAGATAGAATGAGGAGTGCCTGAAGGAATTACCTCGTTCGACGAAGACGACAGAACAAGCCTAGAAGGGAGGGCTGCCTCAATGTGAAAGTCCTGCAATATGGTTGGGGTCTTGGTTGTTCGGGTGGAACGACGATAGGTTGTGTTTGGTGGTGGAGGTGAAGTGGTAATGATAGGTTATGTTTCTGTTTGAGAGGAGGGAAGAGATGTTGTGTCAGGTATTTGGTGTAGATCAGCGGAAGTGGTGGTGGGAACAGTCTCACTCGCGCGACTGTCCATCGCGGGGATAGTTTCGCTCGCGGGAGTAATTTCGCTCGCGGGAGGAAGATCCGTTGCGCGAGGGATCAGACTAACATCAGTCTGATAAGGGAATTCATTCTCAAAGAAGAAAACATCCCTTGAAACTAGGACTTTCTCTTCCTTCAAACTATAGACCTTGTAACCCTTTTGACCATGTGGATAACCAAGGAAAATACATTCGACGGATCTGGGATCAAACTTGCTGGGTCGGAGGGGATGTGTGGAAACAAAGCAACGAGAACCAAAAACCCTAAGATGGTTGTAGTTTGGTGGCCTTTGAAATAGAATTTCAAATGGTGTTTTCCCTTGTAGTAGTGGTGTTGGTGTTCGGTTGATTAAGTAAGCGGCTGTGAGAATGACATCCCCCCAAAACTGTTTAGGCAAATGTGCTTGAAATAATAAGGCTCTAGCGATGTTGAGGAGATGTCTGTGTTTACGTTCAACAACGCCATTTTGCTGTGGTGTGTTGATGCAGCTTGTCTGATGTTCAATACCTCTGGAAGAATAAAATTATGGGTGTTTGAACTCTGGACCATTATCACTTCTAACAATTTTCACCCTCTTGCAAAATTGGTTTTCAACGAGATTGACAAAATGAACAAGTAGGGGTCGAGCCTCTGACTTGTGTTGCATAAGATAAGCCCAAGTACTCCTTGAATAATCATAAACAATGGTTAAGAAAAATTGTGCTCCAGAAATAGCTGGGACATGGTATCCTCCCCATATGTCTACATGAATCAACTCGAAACAAGAATTGCTGGAAAAAGTACTTAATGGAAATGGTTTCCTAGTGAGTTTGGCTAGAGGGCAAATTGAACAGTTGCTTGTATCTGAAGTTTTATTGTGCAGAAAGGGAAACATAGCTAAGATTTTACTAGATGGATGTCCAAGCCTTTGATGCCATAGGTTTGGTGTTTTGGTACTGACCATATTGCATGTTCCTTTCCCTGGCAGATTGAGGCAGTAGAGTCCCTCGCATTCAGTTCCCGTCCCAATCGTCTTCCCCGATCGAAGGTCCTGTATAAAGCAAACTTGTTTTAGAAAGATGGTTACATGAAATGAATCAAACACTAGTTTGCTAATGGAGATCAGGTTGAGATAAAACAACAGAACACATAGAACATTGCGAAGGATTAGACTCTCAGTGAATACTACTGTCCCAACATGTGTTACTTTGCTCATTTTCCCATCCGGCAGTTTCACCAAACGATGATGAACTTGTTTAAGTGAAGTAAGGAATTTTGGATTGCAAACAATATGGTCACTGGCACCACTATCCAAAATCCATATAGCATCAATACTACCCTTTGAAATAGCATTTGCTTTACCTGAGAAGTCTTGATAGTTGATAACTTTACCAACAAGATTAGCAGATGGCTGAGTCGTTTGTAGCATCTCAAGCATTTGAGGTTCATCAGTTTGTTTCTTAGCAACAAACTTTATTTTGCTCATCATCCCAATCATCTGTTGACACTCCCTTTTTGTCAGAGGAAAACCATCATCGTTTTCCATTGGTAGGGTTGCAAGATTCACCTTGCTTGCTTCTTGTGCTCTCTCCAGGTCAGCTTTTCTTTTCCTGCAATAGTTGTAGGTATGACCCTTGCCATTGCAGTAGGTGCACTTGAGATGTGCCCTGCAATTCCTTGTGATGTGGTTATTCATGCCACACGTTTCACAGTGGAGTTCCTTCTCTGTTGAAGGCCTGACAAACTTCTTGACTGCAAATGCCGAAGCCTCCGTTGTGATAACAACCTTCTCACTCGAGGCTGCTGCTTGCTTTTCATGGCGTAGGGCTGCTGCATATACCTTGTTCAAGTTTGGTAGAGGATCCATGCTTATAATATTGCTCCGGAGAGACGCATATCCTTCATTCAATCCCATCAGAAACTTTATTGTCTTCTGCGTTTCCATGTAGGTCTTGTACGTGTTTGCAGCTTCACATGTGCAAGGAGTTAGTGCACAAGCCACGTCTCTTGCATCCCTAAAACCTGTGAGATTTGTGTGATATGTGGTGACCGTACCTGTTCCTTGTTAACACTTGTGGATGTCATTCTCTGTTGAACAATTCGACAGTGTTGGTGTGGGAAAACCTTTCCTTTAGCTCTTCCCATATGTCATGTGCAGTCTTGCAATGAGCGAGACTTCGTTTGATCTCCTTTGACATGCTGCTAAACAGCCAGGTCTTGACGAGAATGTTGCAGCGATCCCACTGCCCTTGTTCTGCAACGTTGAAGAGTGATTTGGTTATGGTTCCATCAATAAAACCATGTTTGTTCTTGACTGTGAGTGCCATGACCATTGAATCGGACCAATCAATGTAGTTGTCTTCCGTCAATGCTTGGGGCACAAGAATCATGCCAGGTTGATCGGAATGATGCATATAGAGTGGATGATTAGGATTCTCCCATGGCGCTGCTGTAGCAGATGAGCCTTTCTTGTGCTCAATGACTTTCTGCTCATCATCGCCAGCCATGAGGTATGGTAATTCTGTAGAAAAGTTATGTTCTCAAGATCGTACGCTCTGGTACCATATAGAGAATTATAAGATGAAGAAAAGACTTCTTGATTTCATTCATGCGTATTACACCTCTTATATATAGAGTTTGTTCTATTTTGATCCACTATTCTAGAGATAAACATGGTAACCAATCTATTCTAGGAATCCCTAATTATTTAAGATTGCTCTCCTTAATACTTTCCTTAATAGTTTCATCATTTGGAATCCCTATGCTGTGTTGATCATGATAGTCAGACCCTTCATATTCAAAACAGTCCATATCACGATGATTCAGTTGCATCTAAAAGTAAAAGCAAGTCAACATCAGTATCTTTTTATGTAAATCACAATTAGGGAAATAGTACACACACAATATATGCAACTAAATATCTTGTTAAGGATGAATATAATTGCCGGACAGTATCGTTTTGAACAATTTCGGATCCAACTAATTCTCTTACTGTGTCGCAATGCACCAAAGAAGTACAGAACAATATTCGGGGATACTAAACTTGAGGATTGTAAAATGGTATTACTGAGCCTTGTTCTTGTACCTTGAGCAATATATATATATATAATGGTATTACTGAGCCTTGTTCTTGTACCTTGAGCAATATATATCTCCACAATGAATTCAAAGTGTATATATATATATATACACTTCGAATTCATTGTGTAGATTTTCATCCTCATATTAGAAGAGGGAACTAAACCAGTAAACCGAACCACTGGTTCATTATGGTGGTAAACAATGAATGCACCGAGGTAGAGATCTGAGACACTTTCCCTGATACCTCACGCACTGAAGCCCGAACACAGCTCGTCTATTATTTGGTAATAATTTTTTTTTCATGACTTAAATTTTATTACTAATTAATGGTATTTCTCACGTCACCAATGCTTTTTGGTTCATCCAGATGTGGGCATTGGACGGAATTACTTACCACAACCATAACAATTGATGTCAAAATAATCAATCTCGTTTAAATTATCGTATATACTCAAGTATAACCAATTTACTAGTTTTTCAATAGTAAAACAAGTGTGACAACAAGTTGTTGTTAGAGTGGTAAATATTTATATTGTTATCGTTTATGAAATGTTTACTTGAGTGACTATGTCACTTACCACTACCACAACAATTGATGTTAAAGTGGTAAATTTCGTTCAAATTGTCGAATATACTCAACTATACCCAATTTACTAGTTTTTGAACAGTAAAACAAGTGTGACAACAAATTTGTTGTTAGAATGATAAATATTTATGTTTTGATCATTATTGAAATACTTACTCGCGTGACTACGTCATTTATCATAACCACAACAATTGATGTTAAAACGGTAATTTTTGTCCAAATTGTATCAATTACTCCACTTAAACCAAGATACTAGTTTTTCGACAATATTACTAGTGTGACAACACTTTTGTTGTCAAAGTGGTAAATTATTTGTTTTCATCATTAATATCATGATTACTATATTAACTATCATTTTACCCACAATCTACTACGTTGGATATAGAATTGGTAACTTTTGTTCTATTTGTAGTAATTACTTAAAAGACTATAACATTTACAAGGTCGTGAATGCAGTAAAATTTAAATTAGACCAAAAGTTATGTAAGTTCTTAAAATAGTAAATTTGTTCTCCATTTGATAAAAAGGTCTTTCATTTGATACAAGTTACCTAACTATGTTATTTACATCATTACCCACTTAATTATAATAATCACAATAAGAGTGATCTTAAGTTGTAATTTTAGTTCTATTTTCTATAATTTATTATTTCACAATAATAGTTACATGCTTTTGAATAATTTTACTTATCAACAAATAACACCTTTGTTATTATGGTAAATTTTATTTTTTAAATGACACATGTAAATATTTGATTAGGTAACCTGTTAACCGGTTTAGTAGGTTACTATTATATTAGATTATAAATAATAAAAAATATATAAAATAGAGTTATGTGATACATTCCAATACGGTGGACGTGAACTTATGGGCTTGTGAACTAACAGAGAAATGGGGGAAGAAGGAACTATACCTGAAGAAAGGGATCCGTGGAAGCAACATGAGTGTCTTCCCCGAAACCAAGAGTAGATTGTCTCCTTTCAGGGCGCGGACGTTCAGGAGTTATTGAATTGGGCTCTGCGCAAGTAACAGGAATATCTTCTACCAAATTAAAATCAGGGATTAGAGCTTCATGAATCGCCGACTTGGGAGTAACCGGATCGGCTTGAATCAAAGGATCATTAATTTTAGGAGAATTTTGATCAGTTTGCTTGACTGGCTGCTGCTGGTAACATATTTTAGAAATAACATACTCCCCTTCCTTCTCATCCTCATCAGCTCCCAGGTGATACTGATGCATGACCCAATTGGTTTTCTCAGCTTTCCCTCCTTTGGCCATGCTAGTGTACAAAACCATAATCTTCTTGCACCCTTTTTGAACTCCATCTAGGATCACTGATTTAGTCCTTCCAGTTGTTAATATATGCCTTGAACCAGTCATCCGGAGGTACCAGCTATTCGGGGATACTGTTCTCCTCTGGTCGTGGACGTAGCTAACACATCGTTAGTGAACCACGTAAATCTGTTTTCTTTCTTACATTCGTTACAACACCAGCCTTGTGCCAGCAGATATCACCATAATCATCATCATGTATTTTTCGACGCTTTCGAGTACGGGTGTTGTATTGCCACATGAAAGAAGTGGGATACACTTCCATCTTGCTTGATACCTAAAATTTAGTTTTGGAATCAATAAAAGAATATAAGCACCACAACACTAAACAAAATCATATACGTGTCACTTACCAGGCAGCTTCTTTGGATGAGAACATAAGACTCCATCATCACCATCAAAATCTGTGGTCTCAAATTCTCTGCACCAGTTTTTGCAAGCAAGTGCCATATAATCTCTTGTTCTGTTGGATCAAATTTCACACCATTGGGTAATCCTGACCATTCTTGAGAAACCTGGAAACAAAAATTTCAAATGAACTCACTTTCCACGTTGTGCAAATCTTGTTCTAATTAGAAGCACCGATAAACAGAAGGGTATCATTTGGCACACATAAGCTGTTTACTATTCTATATGGTTGATACAAGTGATTATATGAAGTCTATTCATGAATCAAGACTAGTATTTTAGTGATACACAAAAGGCAACTTGATATCAACATCAAACCTCATGGACATTGCAAGACAAAAGGTCTGAGATTAGGACACTACAGTTGATTATAAGTCTTGAGGGGATGTCAGAGATATAAGCAATACTATCTTAGTTTATTTGTGTGTTGGTTGTGAGAGTATGTGCTGAATTCAAATAGACCAACTTAAAATCAGGTAAGCAGAATTTAGCCCTACTAGTGATGAACTCTCTTCAAATTATCGGTTTGATGACGTGAAGTGGTGAACACCCCTGATACATGTGAGTTTTTCCAACAAATCAGATGACTATAGATGTCTCTTGGCATCAAACCTCATTTATTAACATAATAAATTTAAAATATTGCGATGGAGTCACAAAAATTCAATTCCATGAAAGTTAATATGGAGCAATGAAATCCTTACATCACTGTTGTCAATCACATATTGGCAGTTTGGGCAAGCTCTAGTTGGGTTGCTTTGCCATTTGATTCTTTCAGGATCACTTGTCGATGCATTCCTGGTTTTTGTTGCGATTCTCTTTTTGTCCACCAACCAAGATGGTCTGCAATGAAACACACAAGTTAGTAACAGTTGAAACAGAAAGTTGCTCTCAATACCCGAATATGTATGCAAACCTATTAAAATAAGATATTCAAAATTGCATGTACATTGAAAATATACAAAAAGTGGAAGACTATTCCATCATATTCCAGAATCATGTACAAAACTGCCTACATTATCAATCTGTTTAGACAGAGGCAGAGGGATGTAGAGAGCTTATCGGGCATGTGTCATGTTAATCATTTTACATGAAAAAACAATGAAGCAGCAATCTATTATATTATTATATGTGCCTCCCAGTTTGATGGACATGTAACATATATATATATATATATATATATATATATATATCTTCTATATTAATCTGGATAAAATCATCTTTTCACTAATTAGTTGGAGATATTTTTATTTGTAGGTCATTCAAATCCATAAATCATCTTTTCACTAAAAAGAAGACACATTAGTGTCTTTCTTGTTTCTTAACATGGTGAGAATTTCTGACGATTACTAATGTTTTATTTAGTGAGTGTTTTTTTTTCAACTCTTAATATTAGATCGTAATTTAATACATAAATCTTCATTCAAATACTTGAGGTACTTTACATGAAAGAAAAAAATTATTGAGTATTATGATTTCTTTTGGTATTAATTATCAATGATTTTACCATTTATGAGTTACCACTACAAATTTAGAAGCGGTGTCACACATAATGAAAGTATTTTCTGATATAAACATTATGATACACCAATGCAATCTCATTGACACATCAATGTAATAAATTTATAATATTTATATCTAATTAGTTGTAATTTTTTCTATTTTTTTATGTCCCACTGAATTTAAATTCTGGGCTACTGTGTCTAGAGAACTATAGTTCTCAACCATGCAAGTACTACTCTCAGCATATGGCAGTCATTTGAAAAGTCCACTTAACCAGATGGAATAAAAACATAGAACTTTGAGTTTGTGTAGGTCCATAAAACTTCAAGCCATGAATTCCCGACTTATGTGAATGTAAAGTGCGCATGCAGCAAATCAAAGTAAAAGACGCAATTCAAGAGAAGAGGCATCCAAGCAATCAGCCGCACTGGATTATTTCACGATGTTCACCGCAATAATGGCGACAAATGGACACAACAATCACTAAATTACAGCACGGCCAGGCCTTAGTAGTGGTTCTTCATACTCACAGGAGTCACAACTAAAAGTGACCAGTCTCTTACATCATTTGCACCCAAAAAAACAAAGACCCAATTATGGAACCAAGTCTCAAACTTTCCTCCAAAATCTAAACTGGGCCATCGTTTTTAACAAAGCCCTCAAGACAAATCAACGATATTTATGAGCATAAACGAAAACTGAAGCAAAATCCCAACTAGATTGTACTAAAACTTCGAGCTTTATAATCCATAACTTGAAGAACTAATCTTCACAGAAGCTAAAACACAAACGATCAGAATCAGTTAGAGGGTGACTTACCCAGTCATGGGTGAAACGGCGATTGTTAAGAATCGAAACACAAAAGTAAAGGAACACACTAATTCTGGAATGATATATCTCTTATTGAACAACTCCGGCCTTTAAATAGTCTTTTACATTTTAACTGAAAGAGAGAAACTAGCTCACATTTGTTACTAAGAACAATGTGATATAGCAACTAAAAACAGTAAGCAAATCTCCTAAACACTAGCAACCACCCAAAAGACCAGGATTTATTAAACAGAATACAACTAAAACAGTAACAGAACCCTTATTTTTCTCTTCATTCCCTCCCTTAAACTAGTTTCCAGCTGAAACTAGTTTAACTAAAGAACTTTGCAAACTCCTAATTGACCCCGGACTCTTTCAAGCGCCTCCAATACAAGAGGCTTTGTCATACCATCTGCCAGCTGATCATGTGTTCCACAATACACCAGCTCAGCGTACTACTCCATCTCAAATGAGATCACGAAGGGTTTGGAAACGCACATCAATGTGTTAACTTCGTCCAGATTTTTTGAAAGCTTGATTGTAGAACTATTATCACAAAGGATTGTTGTGCACTTATTTTGCTCAAGACTCAGCTTCTCTAGTATTCTCCTCATCCATATAGCCTGACTAGCACAAGCAGCAGCAGCCACGAACTCTGCTTCTGTGGTCGAAAGTGTAGCTATTGGCTGTTTTTTTGAAGACCAAGCAACTGCTCCAGAACCCAACATGAAAACATAGCCTGATGTGCTCTTTCTATCATTTAAATCTCCTGCATAAGAAACTTAGTGCAATAAGTGAGGTTACCTTTTATTGTTTTTTAGGTGAGGTTACTTTAGTCGCAGATTGGTGAAAAACCCATCTGTTTTTTTCGTGGACATGTTGTTGAGGTGCCATTAGGTCCGTCTCTCAAATGGTGTGAGGAAATCCTGTGAGAAAGAGAGAAAAGCATGAGGGAGTGTTCTGTGAAGAGCAAGGTGCCCTTCTGTTTAATTTCGTTGGTGAATTGTTGAGTGTAAGTTGAAGGCAGGCATTCAACATAATATGCTTTCTATTTTGAGTCTGTTGACCGAGTCTAGATTCCCTTATAAAGATAGAACAGTTCAGTTTAGAAGACTTTCTGATGTCAGTTTGTTTGTATAACTAGCCACTTTCTATTTTAAGTTTTCCTGCCGTCTCCCCATTCCTTCTGGGTCTCTGTTTAATGTTTTCTTGTCTTTTACCTTCAGTGTTATATGTAAAGTGTAGAATTGGTAAATTATAACTTTTGATCAGTACAATACCTTTAACTTTTGCTTTAGGTTTTTTCTTTAACTGCTGATTTAATGTTATCTATTCGTTTTCCGAAAATGAGATCTAATGATACCAATAACAATGCAGCCGCAAGTTGCAATCACTGGTGGATTATGTACTGACGCTGGCAAAGACTAGAGAAGACGCATTCGCTGGGTGTTACACAAAGTGAAACTGGTGGACTGGCTCGTAGATTGAAGATGCTGGTTGAGCTCAACGACTATGATAAGGCCAGGGACGTAGATAGAACCTTCCATCTTAAAGAGGCATTGTGAAATTGAGAATCCTGAAGACAGGTATCTGAACTAGCACAAAAAGAAGCGTGTTAAATTCCCCAGGCCACAGATTTTCGACTATCCATCTTTGAGCTGAACAAGGTGCAGAGTATTGGACCCGGAAAATTTCAAGCAGACACGCCTCTCCTTGAACACACAATCAAGCACATCACTGTTAATCTCAGAACATGGTCCACTCCTTATCTGTTAACCATTTGTTAATGGTGTTAGAGCAGCATATCCCCTAGTGTGGGAATCAAGACGTGAAAATTTTGAGGTAAATGATAAGGTAATTCGTTCCTATTACTTCTCATGAATGCCTCTTGCCATGGTGTTCTGAAATGCTATCAAGATTTCAGTAAATATGAGATGTTTTTTGTCAACATTTTGATCCTGAAAATGACCGGATTCTTGCTTCAGTTGTTTGTGCCAATCCAAATGGTATGGTTAGTGCTTTACGGTATTGTTTTCTCTACGGTTTAAGAAAGCCATCATCTTCATTTGTGAAGCAGTTCAACGAAGTTTCTCTACTGCCTACAACGTAAGCTGATCACCTAAAAACATAACCCAATTCTAACGTAAGATTATTAATTTAAGCACCCCAGTTAATATATAACATGTGCCAAAGATTGTAGTGCCTTATTGCTGACTGAGATTTCCTACAGTTGTATAGACAAAGAACATGATAGTGATGAGCTTGACAGAATGGAAAGAAATGAGGAAGAGATCTGGAGGCAGAGTTACAGGGTGGATTGGCTTAAGGAAGGGGACAGCAATACGAAGTTCTTCCATAATTATGCGAAGAATAGTGGAAGTCGGAATAGGGTTCAAGGCTTGTTTGATTCAAATGGGCGATGGGTGAGTGCACAAGCAGACATGAGTGAATTGTTCGTCTGGGGGTAGTGTTCATCAGGAGGTTATTCTTGATAAGGTGTCGTGCAAAGTGTCTGATCAAGTTATTCGTATGCTTCTGGAGCCTTTCTCGAGAGCAGACATCGAGCCTTGAAACATATGCCTGCGCAGAAAATTTCTGGGTACGATAGTTTATCAGCTTTTTTTAAAACAGTATTGGGATGTGGTAGGAGATGAGGTTTGCAAGTTATGTTTAGAAGTTTTGAATGATGGTGCAGAATTAGGAGAGATAAACCATATTCTGATAGCTCACAATTCTAAGATAGCAAAACCGCAGAGACCAGTTGATTTTCGGCCTATCAGTCTGTATACGGTCCTTTACAAATTGATTTCAAACGCTATAGTGAACAGAATGAAGGGAATTCTGGAATCTGTGATTTCCCCATCCCGCGCCTTTGTACCGGGAAGACATATATACATGATAATCTGATTGCTGCTTTTGAGACAGTGCATTCTATTAGACAGATTTGTGGTGATGGCTTCCCAAATCTAGTGTTGAAACTTGACATTAGTAAAGCTTATGATCAGCTTGAATGAGAGTTTTTGGAAATGATGATGTCCAAGTTGAATTTACAGATAAATGGGTGTACGTAGCTAATATTGAGCTGTGTCACAACTACTTCCTTTTCAGTGTTGTGGGAAGGTCAGCCGGTGGGTTTCTTCAAGCCTACGAGAGGATTGAGACAAGCTGACCCGTTGTCTCCATATCTTTTTCTGTTATGTTCTGAGGGTATGTCGTGCTTATTTGCTTAGGCAGATATGGTAGGTTCAATCCATGGAGTTCAGGGGTGAGTCAGTTGGCATCGTCGGTTTCTCACTTACTGTTTGCCGATGATAGTTTGGTGTTTGCCAGAGCAAACGCACAGGAGGTGATAAATTTGAAACAAATCCTTCTGTTATATGAAGCGGCTGTGGGCAGAAGTTTAACTCTGACAAGTCGGTTGTAGCCTTTGATCTGAAAACTACAATGGAGCGTAAACAGGAATAACAACTATTGGGGATAGAGATAGTTTCTTTTCATGAGAGGCATCTAGGCCTCCCAATTATGGTCAGTAGAAATAAAAAAGAGATGTACAGCCGTCTAAATAAGCGACTGGACCATCACCTGGTTGGTTGGCAGAGCAAATTCCTTCCCAAGGCAGGTAAAATGACTTTACTAAAGCTGTAGCACAAGCAATTCCTACCTACATCATGAGGGTTTTTCGACTGCCTAAGGGTGTTCGTAAGGCTTTTCAATCAAAAATCACTGCTTTTTGGTTGGGAAGAGAGGTAGGAACTGGGAAGAAAGGAGTTTGGTTTGGGGAGATTCTGAGGCTGGAATGAGATGGAGAGTGGGGGATGGCTCTCAGATCTGTGTGCTGAAGGACAAATGACTTCCTTAACCACACAACTTTAAGGTAATTTCTCCTACTAATTTCCTTGAGTACACAAAGGTGGCTGATTTAATGATGTCAACTAGGGAGTGGAATGTGGAGGTCATTAGAAATTGGTTTTTGGAGTGGGAGGCAACGGATATTCTTTCTATCCCGCTTCCAAGAAGTGGGGGTGTAGACAAGCTAGTGTGGCATTATAATCGAAATGGTAGATATTCGGTTTAATCAGGATATTGTCTAGCTGTTCAGGAACGCAATCGGAAAAAATGGAGTTCTCTGAAAGTGCAAGTGGCAGTGAATCTCTCATATGTAAGGGATGGCGACGTCTACAGGGTTTAAAATTGCCTAACAAGATTAAGGTCTTATGGAGGGCTTGTTGGGGTTTTTTTACCTTGTGCTGCTATTTTAAAGAGAAGAGGAATTTGCAGAGGATAGATGTCTAGGATGTGGCGGGGGAGAGGAATCGGTGTTGCATGCGATGTGGGAATGTGTGGCTGTCAGGAATGTTTGGAAACTAACTTTTCTAGCCGATGTGTGCAAGGTATGGAAGGACATGGATTTTCTAAGCCTATTTCTTCATGTGGTAGCAGTGGCAAAAGAGAATGAGTTGGAATGGTTTAGCGTTTTGGTGTGGCAATTATGGCATGAGAGGAATAGACGGGTGCATGGAGAGCAGCCCTCTAGTGGCAGAGGCTATTGCGCAAAAAGCTGCCTGTTGGTGGGAGGGTTTTCAAAGGGCTAGCAAGGTAGAGGATAAGGAAGAAATAAAAGAAACGCATTTGGTAAGTGGAAATTCTATGGGGCAACAGAAGTGGGAAAAACCTAGCCATGGTCTAGTGAAACTGAATATTGACGTTGCTTTGGATGCTAATAGAGAATTTTCAGAACATGGGCTGTGATAAGAGATGGGTTTGGGAAGTGCCTAGGGGTGCTAGAGGTTGCAGGAATGGGAACTGTTTGTCCACAGACTTGCGAAGCTTTTGCATTATACAATGGGCTACACTTGGGCTCACAGCCACGATTTTCGCAGATTCTAGTGGAAGGGGATGCTCAAAATGTGCTTGTTATGTTAGAAGAAACGCAAGAGGACTTCAGCGTTGAAGGAGGAATACTAAATGCTTCAAAGGTATTAGTTTGATCTTTGAACTCTGTAGTTGTAATAACGCTGCACACTGAGTAACGATAAAGGCTTTGTCAATGCCTTATCCCACATACTGGTTGTTGTTGGAGCCAAATTGGCTTTCTTCGATTTTAGTTGATGAGGCAAGTGGTTAAGTAATAGGTGCATTTTATGTAACGTTCTTAATATATTTTCAACCATATTTAGCTATGTAATTCCTTCAACAATATTCAATGTAACTTAGTTTATGTTTTTAGGTCTCAAATAAAGTTGAGGAGCACAAGAAAAGCAAAAGAGAATAAATCTTGAAGGAAAAAGAATCCATATCGTGCAAGGAAAGAAATCGAAAATCTGTCAAAAATCATTAGTCAACTTTGACAGAGGATTACGATTAGCTCATAATGATCCAGAAGATGAGCCTTATATCAACGGAAAGCTACAAGAGTCTACTTTCCAGAACCTTTCGCGGATCATCAATATCTATTTTGGAGACGAAGTTATGACCATTTTAGTGGCCAAAGGTCAGTCTATCCGAATTTCTGATTTGGATCGAAACTTCAATTTCAAAGCTCAGACCATAAAGACAAGTTCATGGACGAAAATTAGGGTTTTCTAACCCTAATAACAGCTGTTTATATATAAAAGGAGTACTTGACATAATTCCAGGGGGTTTTGGAGACATCTATCTTTGGACACACAACATCAGCCCATTGCCGCCATTCTTTTCTCATTCTTCTTCTAATGTTTTATTTTATTTTTTCTATGTCTTTCTAGTAGTCTTTGATAGTTAGGGGCTGCCTAAGCCCTAGACATGTGTAAACCAAGATTTTGGCGTTGATTTTATTATTTCTTAGATATTGAATGTTTGTTGATTCATTGGTTTCTCATTGATAAATTATAGTTTTGTTTATTATGGTTGCAAACGTAATAAGCATGCTAGAGTTTTATTGCTATGATTTTGTGTTTTGATCATCATGTTAAGCATATCATCTAGAGTAGCACAAGAGTGACTTGAGCCCCATTCATATGGATTAACATCTAGGTAGATTAGGACAACATCAGTACCGAAATTGCCTAGCTTTATTCATAATCTTTTCGATCTTAATGACTTCTATGTAAGAGCTATGCGAGAACATCACTCTAGGTTCCATGTTAGAAGCCAAGTTAAGTTGAAAACATCATTCTCTTAACATACCAAGTAAGACAGGTTGATAGGTTAAGTTCAACACATCATTGGCTTAGCATGGGTAAAAACATTCGATTGAATAGGAGCATATAGGTTGACAAATCTTCGGTAAAATATGTTCAAGTGGTTCATGGTTGTTCCTAGCTATTGTTTATTTCATCTAATTCAAAACCCAAAAACATTATTTTATTTTCATATTTCTTCTGTCCTCTATTTTGTCGAATTTATTTAGCATAGCAAATCAACCTCAAACATTGTGAAACATTGACAGTAGTTAGTTTTGTGTGTCTAGTTCATGTCTGTAAATTTCCGTCATGTTTGGAGTAGTTTATAGTCGTCTGCCGATCAGTTCTTTCTAACTTGACAGATTAGGTTTTTAAGTTTAGATTGAGTTTTAGATTGGTAATTTAGGTACAATCCTCTGCGGGGGACCCTTACTTTTCTATACTATCATGGACAACGTAATTGTGATTGTATGGTTTATTTATAAGTCTATTTTTAAGCTTATCATTAAGTTATAGTTGAAGTGTGGTACTCTTCCTTCAGTTGTAGGTTTAATGAGTCCATTATTTACTCCAGATTTGATCTAATAGTTGAGTATGAATGAAATTTCACCTTTCGATAAAAAAAGAACATGATTGTAGGTCTGCGTGCCATCTAATTAATCCAAAACACAATCTGATTTAATTTCAGTCAGATTAAATTTATAGACTAGAATTGTATTTACATTTGGGATTAGTTGAGTTTATTATCAAGATCAAAGACTTTTCGGTTTAAGGACTAATTTATGCCGTTATGTAAGAATGCTTGTTCTTCTCTGCCGTGAAACGAAAATAAGTTGAGACTCAATTTCAATTGGCATCCTGCTTCAAAGCCAAGTTTTTGCCAACTCAACCACGATGGTTGATGGTTAAGACATTGAGTTGTGAGTTTGATAAACAACGTTTTTATTATAGAATGCCAAAGTTGGCATTATGCTGGTGGAGCAACGTTGCATTTTTCATTTGTATCTTGTAATCGAAAGATTCATGATTCCACTCCAACATCTTCCATTTGTCATAACATGTGCTAATTGCTCAATCAAGTTGACAACAGAGCTTTCAAAATTTGCCACCCGCTCTAACTATTTGTGTTTGTCTCATGTCTCCCTTATTCATAAGTACTCTCATCATCCTGAACTCATCGGCACTATATACTTGTGCGCAAAACACACACTAGCTTGCTTGTCGTGCGAAGTAGTATAGTCTAATTTAGTTTTTCAATTATCTTAGCATAGCTGCCGGTGACGGAGACGTACGCAAACTTAACATGTCAAGTCTTTTTTTCCTTAAATTAATTTTATGGTCCAGTACTCGGAACAATATTGTAAATGATTGATTGATTTATAATGGAGTAGGTGCACAAAACGTATATGATTAATTAACATAATAATTAAGGTATTATTTTGCATGTGTGGACTAATCAATTAATTAGAAAAAACCAAGATGCTGATGAGGTTTGTATCTAAAGCCTCCTGCCGATTTTAGCAAAAGATTCGATCGTGGTGGTTCGACACAGAATCATGCATGCACCGTATCCAAAACCTTATATTTTTCGATAATTAGGTTGATATTCACACCAAACCCCTTTGTATCGATCATTGGTTACAACTTACCAATATGGTTGGTAAATTATGATTTAGCTATTTGATTTATCCAATAGGAGTGATATATATAGTCATCTTTTGATGAGGGATCAATTTTCTTGACATGTATGAAAGATTAAGAATTACACCAATTTTTTGATCACCAATTAAGCTGAATTGATAATTTGAGTACTTTCAGTTTGGTATGATTAAAAAAACTACAACAACAAAAAGTATTTTGTGTTTGGCCTCCCGTGATTTCATTTTCTCGCTCCGTCATTATATATATATATATATATATATATATATATATATATATATATATATATAATCCAATCAGGGTGCGTATATTCGACCAAAATATAAAAAATCATGACGCATGCGTATTATAATAATAAGGACCCAATTAATCACAAAAGGTTGTCTGAAACATGCATGATGAGGATGATCGGGACAATTTGATCTATATATAACTAATTTGTTTGATCTTGTGTTCTAATTGCTTTTAATTACCTCTCGCACGTGTATATATTTCATACACCAACCTCGATCATCCCAGGCCTTCTATCTTTTTATATATATAGGCCGTCTTATTGCGTAGTTCTGTATCTTAGTTAAAAGTACATATTTTCACATTTGATCTATTTTTTAATTACATTTATTTATTTTAATTATTTAATATCTAGATATATATGAGTATATTATTTATATAAAATTTTATCTAATTTGATTGTCATTAAGGTATCAAAAATGTGTTTAATCCATGAATGAACTAAATCTGTTCATCCGGAACGGTACGTTCTTTCAACATTAAATCATAGTTTTGAATGCCTTAATGATCATAAAATTAGCTGAAAAATTAGTATGAATGATCCACTCATATATACATAGATATTAAATAGTTAAGATGAGAAAATGTGATCAACAAGTGGATCAAATATGGAAATTCGTACCTTAGCTTAAAAACGGACGTCCACCTGATAATTTTCCTATATATATAGGGCGGATCAGGTGCGCCCTATATAAAATTCGTAGGCTATAGTTATTATTTTTATTTTAATAAATTTTTTCGGCTATAGTAATTTATTTAATTTATTTTTATTTATTTATTTAACTTTAGCCTACGAATTTTATTAAAATTCGTCTGCTATAGTTATTATTTTTATTTATATATTTAACTTTAGCCGACAAATTTTAATAAAATTCGTCGGCTAAAGTTATTTATTTTATTTTATATTTATTTATCTTTAGCCGAAAAATTTTAATAAATTTCGTCGGCTATCGTTTGCTATTTCATTATTTTTCTTTTTTATTTCTTGTATTTTAATTAATTTTTTTCTTTTCGTTTTTACACAGGTGGTGGAGGAGGAGAAGGCTTGGAGAGGGAGAGGAGAAGGAGGAGTTAGAGGATGAGGAGAAGGAGAAAGAGGAGGTGGAGGAGGCTATGAGGAAGAGAAGAATGAAAGATACAGAAAAAATTCAAAATTTTCGACAAGAATTTTGATAATTTTGAACTTTAGCCGACGAAGATTTTGAAAAATTTGAACTTTTTCTTACTAAAATTTTGAATTAACTTTAGCCGACGCATTTTAATAAGTTTCATCGGCTATAGTTATTTATTTAACTTTAGCTGACGAATTACCCTAATTTCTTCGGCTATAATTATTTATTTATTTAACCTTAGCCGACAACTTACTCTGATTTTGTCGGCTATAGTGATTTATTTTAATAACTTTAGCCGACGAATTACCCTAATTTCGTCGGCTAAAACCCTAAACCCTCAACACAATTTTTCATTCTTTCTCCCTACAGGTAGCCCTATCTCCGATGGTTATTTTTTTATAAAATTTTTATACCACTGGTTGCGTCTCATCGATTTGAAACTATTTTCAGTTGAAGGTCCAGACAAAATACGTAATTTAGATGGTCAAATGACCGTTTCCGTGCGTTAAGGGGTTTTACTTACGGGATTGACCGTAAGTATCGAGCCCTTAACGTTGTCGGATGAAGTTAAATTTTTTCCTATAGACATATTTCGACATACTAATCATATCAGACGGTCGAATTTTTGTTTCTCAACTTTGATCATCAGAATTATAACTTGCATAATAATGTTGTATAACTTGTTTACGTACTAAGCTTTAAGTAAATGTTCTTTTCAAAAACAAACTCTACGTAGAAACTTCAAACGTAAAAAAGTAGTGAAATAAGATATGACCGGAATGCTGAAATACGTCTATGGTTGAAAAATCATGTAATTCTGGTAAAGTCTCGGTGCCGATAGTTACGGTCAATACAATGGGTTTGACTTACGAGATTGACCGTCCAGATGAAAACCTTAAATTTATCGGATTAAGTTGAATTTTTGACCATAGACATATTTCAACATATTGATGATATCTGACGTCTTATTTTTATTTGTGAATTTATGACCGGAATCACAACAATCCTACTATTTACCATTATTTATCCATATGGGGAGCTCTATCATCGAGGGGTAAATGTCTTAAAATTTTTAGATGGACAGTTGCGTCTCATCATGGTGAGAGTTTGTTGTGTTGAAAGTTCCACCAAAATTCCTTATATAGATGCAGATATAGGCGTTTTCATGTGTTAGGTATTTAGAAAAACTGCATTTTGAATCCTTAAACGAACTCGTATGGCCAAAAAGCTCATATATCATGGCATTGGCCATGAGTTTTACTCGTACGCCCATTCTGCTTCCAAATTGGTATCAAAATAGTCAATCGGACACCGAAATACCCGTAGTGCAATTTTATAAGTAAAATGTACTTTAGCCGACGAAATACCTTAATTTCGTCGGCTAAACTTTTCAAATTTCGTCGGCTAAAATTCACAGACTATAGCCGACAAAAAAAATAATTTAGCCGACTAAATTTTTTTTCATCGGCTAAAATTCCACTTTAGCCGACAAAAATTTAACTTGGCCGACCAAAAAAATTTCGTCAGCCTGTTTTTGGTTATTTCGTCGGCTAAAATCTTTTTCTGGTAATTGTTGGATACACAGTTGTAGATTGAGATGATGATAAGACTGACAGACGGTCTACATCTGGGTATTTTACATTCGTTAGAAGAAATCTTGTGACTTGGCGAAGTAAGAGCAGAAGGTTGTTGCTAGGTCAAGTGCTGAAGCAGAGTTTCGAGGAATGACACATGAAGTTTGTGAGATGTTATGGATTCGTAATGTGTTGAAAAATTGGGTTTCAAACTCAAAAAACACATGGACTTGCATTGTGATAGTACGTCTGCTATTGAGATTGATCATAATCCTGTTCAACATGACCGGACCAAGCATGTGGAGGTAGATCGAGATTTCATTAAGAAAAACTTGAACCAGAAGATCATTCAGTTCCCTTTCGTGTATACTAAAGACCATTTAGCAGATGTTCTTACGAAAAAAGTGTCAAGGAAAATGTTTGACAACTCGGTGAACAAGTTGGACATGATCGATATCTATGCACCAACTTGAAGAGGAATGTAGAGTAATTGTAGATATTTACTTTCTTTATAAGTATATATTAAATATTATGTATAATTGTAGAGATTTTTATATCTCTATATAAATCTCATATATAAAGAAAAATAATACATTGAAGTATATACCGAAACATATTAAATCCTTATTTTTTACTACCAGACAACCCTTTGGGGTCGGCATCCATACTTTCTCAAGTGTGTACCGCGTCGAGTACAGAGACACCGCATCCGGGCCTTGCTTGTTCGTGATCCTTTTTTTTAGATCTGTGATCTTGGGGTGATGTTTGTGATGACAACGAGTGTGGAGCTTCCTGCACTCAGCGCGTACAAGCCCCACTTCCGTCCATTTTCCTCAAAGATGACAACGGCAGCTAACCAGTGAAGTGAACTTAAACCAACTCATCTGCCAATTAAATAGTGACACATGTCTATTCTCACCTCAACACATATCAACAAAGTTCATGCCAGAATTTTCTCTAGCAAATCGACTTGTAGTAGATACGAACGTTGCGCGCGCCTTATATTCTATTATTCATTCGTAAAAAGTTATAAGAATAGTTTCTAATGAGAATCTTATAATGAGGATTAAGCGAGAACTTTTAAATGAACGGTTTGATCAAAGTTTTCATTTTTAATTTATATTTTCTAATTATATGCATATCATCCAACTGTTCATTTAAAAATTCTTACTTAACCATTATTATATGGGATGCTCGTTAGAAGCTCTCGCAAAAGTTATAATTGATTGATCGATGGAGTTGCCTACTTGTGAGGTTTTCATTCAAGAAACAATTTTTTGTTCAAGACTTTTGGACCTTTTGGTTGGCAAAAAACGTGGACGAATGTCATCGTTTTATAGTTTTAGCTTCTTCATAGCTTTTAATTTGTTTATTCAGCTCGTGGTTATTGTGTAACCAAATTGCAAACTGAGCTCTACCAACTACTATAAGTATATCCCATAAAATATGTGTGTGTATTAAAAGACAGTGACATGTCTATAGTATCTAATCAAATACAACACATCGATAGCAATACGCACTTACATACAGTATAATTTGATTAATTTTTCAGTGTAAGACTACTAAATTCTTTCTCACGTACAAGAATCTAATTAGCTTTACTGTTTTACTTAAAAGTGTGTAAACAGAATAGTGAAAAATATTTTCTTTTCATATGATTTTATCACAACGGTTGCAAACTGCCTAATTCTACCAAAAGCTTCATAATATGTGACGGATAATTCGACGGGAAGACTTTTGTACGTACGGTATTACCCCACACTTGTACGTCTTTGTTCAATCCCCAGCTCTCACATTTTTCTTTTACTTTTTAATAAATAAGCATATTGTCACGGGATGAGCGTTTCATTCCTTAACTCGAGTCCCTCACTACTCCAACATCGTGCGGCCTTAGAGTTGTTCCTTCACGAACCCTCTCTAAGTCAGCCTTAACCTCTCTACTACGCAGCGGAATAATCAAATCTTGCACACCAGGATTGAACCACCACAAGAAAGCAAGAATGCAATGCACTTGGAGATGCTAAGTGTGCAATGCTAGTATGCGATGCAAGAATGCTATGCAAGCTAAGCAAACTAAGCAAGCAAAGCCAAGCAAAGCACTAGAACACTTAAGAGTGGGAGAAAAGAACTTTGTATTCACTCAAGAGTACACTTACAAGCCTTCACTTGGATGGTTTGGCCAAGTGCCTTACCCTCCTATTTATAGCCTAGCACCTCCTCAATGGACGGCTAGGATTTATTCGATCTAACGGTTACAAAGTGAGGTTCTAGAGAATTCCATGCAAGTTGGCAACTTGCACTTCTAGAACCCTCCTTATCTACACTACTCTAGAATATTCTCTAAGAATATCTACAACAAATATCTAGAGCAAGCTAACTCTACACTTCTCTAGGAACTTCTAGAATTCTCTCAAACTCTCTAGCAAGCTTCACCAAGTTCTAGAGTCTTCCACCATGCTCTAGTGTGTTCCATCATATTCTAGCATATTCCACTCAATGCTAGAGCCTTCTAGAGTCTTCCACCATACTCTAGAGTACTCCAACATACTCTAGCATGCTCCACACAATGCTAGAGCCATCTAGAGTCTTCCAAAACATTCTAGCATGCTCCACACCATGCTAGAGACTTCTAGATCCTTCACTTAGGTGAGATATGCACCTTGGCTTGGCTTATGTGTCATGGACTAATCTCTCACAAATTCAGTCCATGACAATATGGCCAGAGTAACTAGAACCCTCCGAGCTCTACTACATGCAGCTTCTGCAGCTACTAAAATAATCATTATCTCACTTAGTGCCCGTTTGGTAGAGATTTTTGTCAGCTTTGCTTCGAAGCAAAGCTGGTTAATGCGTTTGGTAGGCGGCCTCTGGCCTGTTTCGCTTATAAGCACGGGTGAAAAGCCGAAGCTGCTCCACCCCAGCTTTTAGAAGCCAAAAGCCGGTCTCGATCGATCGGGACCTCAGTGTGCTGCCGCTTTTCAGATCGCGAAGCCCAACTTCGCCGGAAACGCGACCGGAGAGACGCGTGGATCTCGAAGAAGCAGCAGAAGCTCGCTCGCACCGCCTACGAAGATCTCGAGTCAAAGCTCGGTTTCGATCTGTTCTCCGAAGGTGAAACTCGGCTTGGGTGGTTACTCACTTTCGCTTCCGTAAGTTCAATTTTCAGTTTCTGTCTTCCATTTCTGGCCATGTCTTTGCTTCAATTGCTTTTGTTTATTTTGGTTGGTCAGGAAACTTCGGATAATTTGGTAAATCGCGATTCCGATGTGTAATTTGCGATTCCGGTAGGATTTTATTGAAATTTCAATTTTTCTAAATAGGTTACTGAGGGATTGCTTTTCGTGTTGATAATTGGATAGTGTGGATGAACTAGTGTTCTATTCAGTTTCAATACAACAAGGAAAATGCAGTTTGAACAATTGAAATGTGCATCTGGTTTACCTGTCATTATAACAAAGGAAAATGACGAACATTCTCACCTCTATTATTGCAGTTGTTCTGTTCTGCGGATTGGCAGTTGGTACAAGAACACAGCTATTCTCTGTCCAAGACAGGGTGGTTTCGGCAGTGGCTCCATCTGGCAGTGATGGTATCTGTGCAACAATGGTGATATCACAAGGCTACCCTTGTGAAGAACATACAGTATGTGACTTCCTTTCTTTCAGTTCAGTTCACCAAGAGCGGTGATATGTCTAGCAAACGCAGATTGAACTTAAAGTGGTTGCATTTTTCCCATCTGGTTTATAGGTAACAACACAAGATGTGTAACACCCCGTCCCGAAATTAACATTTTTACCGGGATTAGACGAGTTACAGAGAATGGTAACCGCACTGTTAATTTTCCCCGAATTATTATCGAGATATTCTCAGTTTTGGAAAAAAAAATAGAATTAATGTCCCGAGGGGTAGGTTATGTTAATACGAGTTCCCCGGTATGCCCGGAAGATTTTTCCGGAGCTACAAGTTGTTAGTTACGAATTTATACAATGTACGGAAGTAACCAATGTTAAATTACTTTACCGTGGAAAAGATGACTTTGCGATAAGTCAGGAATTTGGAGAAACTTCCTTCGGGAAGGTTGTAGAGGGCGTTAATACGAACTCGTGGGTATGTCCTATGAATTTATCGGAGTTCGTATGCGAAAGTTATGCGGGATAAAGTATTATTACCGTGCAGTAAAAGTAAATAGGAAAAATATCTTTTTACTATTCACGGTAACTAGTTATTGGCAGATCTGGACCGTTGCATTTGTGAAATCAAATCTGGGCCGTTGGTTGATATATATATATATATATATTTGTGTGTGTGTTGACCGGGGGGGACTCTCTCTCTCTCTCCTCCCTCTCGATCCTCACTCACTCTCTCTCTGCTCGCTGTCTCGTCCTCACCGGAGCCACTGGCGCGCGTCACGTCACACCGCCTCCACAGGCGGACTCGCTCTGCTCCGGTGACCTTGATCTGACCCTCAACCGTGCCAGCGTCGCCATGAGCCTCGCCTGGCAGAGGAGGGAGCAAGCTCGAGTACTGTTCGCTCGGTCACGAGGCAAATTCAGGCGAGGGGAGGGGGTAGGATCGTCTGGGGAACTTCCTGGAGCTGCCATGGGCATGGAGAAGGGAGGAGGTGACGAGTGGAGCTTCGCCGGAGAGGAGGACCGGAGCACTGTGTTTCAGCACCTTGGAGGTACAAAAACCTCCTCTTTTCCCTAAATATCTAGCTTGTTCTGTTGTTGGGTAGGTGTGGAAACAGACTAGGTAGGTGTTGGAGGCTGGTTTGGCCGGAAAAGCTTCGTTTTCCGGCAAACCAGTCGATCGGGAAAATCATGGGTAAAAACCCCGGGTTTTACCGCGGTAGATCTGGGTTTTACCAATTTACTGTGTTGGTAATGACAGAACTGCCCTTGGCAGGTTAGGGAAATTACAGGGGTGCCACCCAGGTTGGAATCCCGGAAATACCTCTGGTAGTTCTGTTTATTTACAAAGCAGCCACTGAGACCAAAATGACAGAAATACCCCTGACTGATTTGTTTATTTACAGGGGCTGCCACTAAGGCTGTTATTCCCAAAGGGCCCATGGTAGTTCTGATTAATTACGAAACTGCCATTAAGTCTAGAATGTCCATTTGCCCTGACAGTTTTGGGCTAATTACAGGAATGCCAATGAGGTGGTAATTCCATAAATACCCCTGGTAATTATAGTTATTTTCAGGGATGTCAAGTAGGAGGAAATATCTTAAATGCCCATGGTTTGGTTTATTTATGTGGATGCCACTATGTTTTATATTTATAATTGTGTGTGATGGTTGGATATAATCGTGTGATTTCATTTATCATCCGTCTTTCTGTGTGGATGTTATTGTTATGAATGGTAGGATGTTTGGTTTAATCCCGAGGATTAGTTGGTCGGTGGATACCTTAGCGGAGAGGTTAAACTCCGGATACGCGTTAGATGTTTGATATCCATACTAATAAATCGACCGATAATTAGAAAAGCGGGATTCTGCCCGGCTAGGGTGAATCTTACACAAGAGCTACGTGTGGCTTGATCCCTGAAAAGACAGGGTACGTAGGCAGCCTGACCGGGATTCAGGTGCAGTCACAACTATTATTAGAACCCCTAGGTTCTTTAATTGGCATATTTGAGATTCAAATGTAGGAATCAGAATAACCTCCGATTTGAGGTTTACTCCGGCACCGTTTGGACTGTTTGAATAGGGTTATCCTGGCTCAAGGGGGATTTCGAGTAAATCTCTCTTGAGTTGGGCCCCGCACGTCTTAACCCAGGGTTAGGGAGGTAATCTTGGGTTGGGGTGTGTCAAGTTGGCTACATACTCGGTATGCATAGAATTCCAGCTGGGAAGTCCGAGGAGGCCTCAGGGAACAAGGTACCAGTTCTCCTACAACATGGACTCCTTATGGTGAGTAATTTTATTGCAGAAAGTTACATTTTTATTTAGTTTAGTACTTGGATGAACTGAGATGTTAGTGTGACACTAATTAGGCACTAACAATAATCTGCATTTAAGCTTTATGCAAAGAATGCAACATTTGACACATTATGTTATAGCTGATTTGATGAGTAAGTTGCCCTTAAGACACTGTAAGTCTAAACTAGTAATTTACAAACTCAAAGCATTTTTAAAAAGCTAATTTACCAAACAGTCTGTCTCTGCTTCTATCATTCACAGCACTTATAAAAAACCAATTTACCAAACACTCAGCAGTTTTGCTTGTCAGCTGCTTATTCTCAAAATAAGCCACAGCCAGCTTATTTTTAAAGCCACAGATGTACCAAACAAGCCCTTAATCCCCTTCCACCACATGTCTTTCCAAACTCTAACCTCCACCTCTTCATCTCTGCCACACAAAACCAAAAGACCCCTTTATCAAGTAATCTGGTAATGGTTGTCATAATCTCTTTTGGTAAGGTCTACGGATTGTTAAAGTTCTTGAAATTAGGATGAGATCGGTGGGAAGTTCATAGGTTTTCTTTATTTCATTGTTTTTGTGATTTCATGATTGATGTGGACTATGATTCAATTTACATATGATATTAGAAGTGTTTGTTTAGACTATAAATTGATTTTACGTTGTTTTTATTTCAAAAATCACAAGACCCGTTCTAAATTTCTCACTAAGCCCCTGAATTCTCTGGACTGGCCTTGGTGACCACCTAGCTATCCTTCCCTAACTGCGCCTACAATGGAGAGCCTCTGCAGTGGTCCATGAACCGTACAAGTCCGTCCTACAACGAACTCAAAGGCTGCCACTAGTGGATTTGGGCTCTTAGGCGACGGAATATTTCCGTCGGTTAAGATAATTATTCCGTCTGTCCAGATCCTAACCGACATAAATTCCGTTGGTTAAGATCCGTCGGCTAAGACGCGTCGGTGAAGATCCTAGCCGACGAAAAAAAATATTCTGTCTGCTAAGGTACATCTTAGCCGACAGAATATGTTCATCCTGGCCGACACAAATGTTCGTCAGGAAAGAATATTGCCGACAAAATCATGTCGTTGGTTAGGAAATCGTCGACTATAGATACATCTTAGACGACTACAAAATTTTTCTTTATAGACGGAATATTCCGTCGGCTAAGAAGCAACTATCTTAACCGACGGAATATTTTTGTCATCTACGACATAGCAGACGAAAAAAGTTTACTCTTATCAGACGAAATATTTCGTCGGCTAAGATTGTTGATTCTTAGTCGACAGAATATTCCGTCGTTTAAGATATAGAAGACGACAAAATTTAACTCTTAGTCAACGAAAATTCTATTTTTCCGTCGGTATAAGTGAGATCATTGCCGATGGAAAATCGTGTCTTCCGTCGACTAGGACTATACAAATATTTGTTTTGATTTTTAATTTATTTACCGATAAAATTCATAATATAATATGAATTTTTGTTGTTATAGAAATAATTATAATATTTAAACTTAATACTAAATTATTATTAATATAAAAATTATACATTAATAATTAAAATTGTTCATACATAAGAAAAATGTTTATACATTTAAATAATCATCAGCGTCAAATGCCGGAGAAGACTGTGGAGGAGGAGCCGAAGACGACTGTGGAGGAGGAGTCGTAGAAGGCTGAGGAGGAGGAGGAGGAGCCGTAAATAAGTTGAGATGAGCTTCTATACCTAAGCGAGAGAAGATGAAATCCATCTGTCCGTTTACTTCGGCCATCTTATCTTCATACCACGCATTTCTTGCCTCAGCGTGCATAGTCCGCTGCTTCCAATGATGGACCTCCAGTTCAAGTCAGTCTGTGTTCTCTCGAAGCCGCTCTGTCTCTTCATGTAGAGGCGCACGACTACGCATGGTCGAGCTGGATGAGGACTGGCTCAAGTCCCGCTCACCTCCTCGTCTCATCCCTTTAATCTCCTTGCCTTTACACTTGATCAGCACAACATCCAACATATCAATTTGTTGTGATGCTATGTTTTCCATAATTTGCTCCTCCGTAGCTTCAGGGTTTGACTCCTTAAAGCTTGTTTTTCGTGCTTCTACCTCCTGAAGCATCTTGTCATGCATAAACAAAACAATGCTAAGTATCCAAATTAATAAAGTGAAATAATGGCAACGGCTCACCTTTGTTCCTCAGATCCTCCATAATGTAGACGATAGGAGAAGACCTGCTGTGGTGATGCATCTTCTTCAAACCACGGTTCTTCTTGTTAGCATCCAAGAGTTTCTGATACATAATTTAATTAAAATATTATTATTATTTTTAAAAATATATTCAATAATATCTTATTTTAAATAAATAATGTATGTGTAAACTTAATTTACAAAATTGTATTATAATATTTAAAAGGCATACCTTGAACCTGTCGTTCTCAAAATGCGTGCAAAGAAATGTCCACTCATCCTCCCTCCCATAAAACTCCCCCGGCATTCCTCCTGCTCCATGCTTCTTGTAGACATTGTGACATTGCCATTTCCACTCCTTGTACCTTGATTGTGCAGTGTCCATAATCCAATTGAACGTCACCTAGTCATTTTCATCCCAAAAGTACGATGGTTAAGAAAAAAATTCAAATATTAATACAAATAATATGTATATTAAATTTTCCAAATTAATCACACTAAGTAAATTACGTGAGAATTTACTTACCGACAATGCGTTCCATACCTTCCACTGCTCCGGTTGCTCAAGGTCATGGAAAGTCTTAGCGCTGATCCCAACTAGGGACCGTACGGCCGACCCTATGTCCTTGACCAAAAGACTGTTCACCCTCTTCAGCTTTGGTCCCTTCATTCGAGGGCAATACTCTACCGGTATTTCCCCCCTAGTCTCTTGCACAAGGCATCTGTCGTCTTTTCACACACAAAATCTCGTTTATTTTTCGGTGGGGGACCTGCATGAAATTAAACAAAATATGAGTCATTGAACTTATATTTACAAACTAAAAAGGTGGCAAGTTAATATAAGTAAATGAATAAATAAGTAAATAAAATATGTTAAAAATAAATAAATAAAATATAATAATAAGACTTAAAAATAGAATATTTAAAAAATAAAGAAATTAATTAGGTTTTTTATTTTATTATTAAATTTTATATTGTATTTAAAAATTCATGTAATTAATTTTTATTGTTGTTATTTTATTTAACAAAATAAAATAATTAATTTTTATTAATTTAAATGTTATTGTTCTTATTTTAGTTATCAAAATTAATTAATTAATTTTTATAATCAATTAATACTTATAAAAATTAATTGTTACTTGTGCTTGTGGCCTTTGCTTTGCAGCAGGAATTTGGAACAGACCTGCTAGTGGTAGAAGACTCGGTGGACGGTGTCGATGTTTCGGTCGTCGGCTCAGCAGTGAAAGTCGTACCGTACGTGGTGATCGGTGGCCTGATGATCAAAGAAGGAGCCCCTGGTGGTACTGTTCCCCCCGGTAAAGGTGTGGGCTGCCCGACAGTAGCCTACCTACGTATGGCCTCCATCAACTGTGAGGCCTTATCCAACCGTTCCTTCCTCTTCCCAATGATCGGCATCCTGAAACAATTCATTACACAATTTATAACACAATTCATAACATCAGGAAACAATTCATTACGCAGTATTACCATTGCAGCCTAGCAACAACTTACACAAAGTCATGTATGCAACTCTCACCAAATAAACATATACCAAATCAGATTCATAGATCCTAAAACCAAACAGAACAACCCCATCATGCACATTTCTCAGCCTTTAATGAGCTGAGAGCCAGACTTGGTCATATTTCAGACCCAGAGAGCTACAACACTGGTGAAACAGTACAACACTGGTGAAACAGTGTACCCATAAACTATAATAGCACCACATTAAGAATTCTAGGTGTTAGGGCATTTTCCTAATGAAATCTAAAGTACATATGTTGGCTATTGCAGTTCAGATAACTCAGTCAACCTGTCTGTTAAAATACAAGACTTATAGCAGTTTGCAAGGTTGTCTTAATAATGGAAAACTCCAATGATCAGTAGATCAAATTACAGCCTGGGAACTGCAAATCATTGGAGGGAGAACTAACATCCAAATGCAGTATGACCTGCTTATCCATATAAGTCTTAAAATTCCAAATCAATTGAACATAAAATATGAATGAACCTAGGAACTAAAAAAAGACTGAAGGAAAATAATGCAGAAAGTTGGGAAGGCAAAGGTGATTAAAGGCTTGAAGCAATGTGATTTGGAGAAGACAAACATATTTCATAATCAAAATTTCAAATAGTTAATATCAAAATACAAGCAATTGGATTAAGAAGATGAATGAGAAGACAAACCTGAAGGCAGAGATGAACGAGGAGGCGTTGGCGGAGTTTGAGGCAGAATTATGGTGGAGGAGCTCGAGCCAAAGACGAGGTGGCACTCAAGGCGGAGGAGGCGCTCGAGGTGGAGAAGCTGCTGGAGGCGGATTAGGTGGTGGAGACTTGGAGGTGATGGGTGTCGAAGAGATAGATTGATGGAGCCTAGGAGGCGGTGATGGGTGGAGGAGGGTCGGATTGGGTGGTGCAGGGTAGGAGGAGATGGTGGTTCCGGTGAGAGTGAAGAGAGTAACAGAGTGGTTTGTCTACGAGTGAGATAAGGATTTTATAGTTACGATTATAATAGCTTAGTCGACGGAAATGAGTTATCGGCTAGGTTAAATTCAATTTTCGTGATAAAAAACAGCGGAAAAAAAAACCGCCAAAATATTTGGAATCCTAGTCGACGAAACATAAATAATTCGTCGGCTATGCATAGCCTAGTCGACAGAAATTTCGATTTCCGTCGACTAGGAAAACAAAATTCAGAATATTAAAAAAAAAGCGGATAAAAACCGCCAAAATATTTCAACATTTTAGTCCACGTAAAGAATAAAATACTTCTGTTAAGAAAATCTTAGTCGACGAAAAATCTTAAATCTGTCGGCTAACAGTATCCTAATCGACGGAAAATGCACTTTCCGTCGCCTAGGAAAATAAAATTTCTTCTAAATTATTTGTTAATTCATGACTATGGTAAAATAGTAAATTGCGTTAACCGCAACTATCGGCACTGAGACTTTACCAGAATTAAGTGAGTTTTCAACCGTCGTCATAACTTATTCCACGACTTTCTTGAGTTTGAAGGTTCTACGTGGAGTTTGTTTTTGAAACGGAACATTTACTTAAAACTTAGTAAACAAGTTCTACAACATTAGTAGGCATGTTGTCATTTTGATGATCACACTTGACAAACGAAAATCTGACCGTCTGATATAACCACTATGATAAAATACACTTATCACGAAAAATTCAACATCATCTGACAATGTTAAGGTATCGATCATGATGGTCAACCTGACCATCAAACACAAAAACGCACGGAAACGGTCATTTAGCCGTCCAAATTACGTATTTTGGCTGGACTTTCAACTGAAAATAGTTTATATTCGATGAGATGCAACCAGTGGTATAACAAGTTACTGAAAAAATTTTGAATCTTAGTCGACGGAAACTGCACTTTCCGTCGACTAAGAAAAATAAAATTTCTTCCAAATTCAAGTTCAAGGTTTTGGGTTTAGGGTATTAGGGCTTAGTCGACGGAAAATATTGAATCTGTCGACTAACAGTAGCTCAGTCGACGAAAAATGTACTTTCCGTCGACTAAGAAAAATAAAATTTCTTCCAACTTCTTTATTAATTCATGACATCTTCTGCAATTAGAAAAATAATAATAATAAACACGTAAATAACTGATGAAAGTTAATTAATGATCGATGCAAATTCATGATGATCGATAAATAACCGTATCAAAGATTGTAACGGAAAATATAGTACATCTGATCTCTGACCCAAATTAAGATTTAATCATACCCATCTTCATAATCTTTGTCTTAGGGATCATCATCCTCCTCAAATTACTCTATCTCCTCTTCTTCTTCGTATTCATCTTCATCTTCAGACACTTCTACTTCAATGTAACCTGTAATGACCTAAACGTGCTGGTCATTTATGCGAATATCGTCAGTATCAGGAATTACAGATGGAGTTTCTAATAATATGGTTCATTCGGCTGAGAGCTCGGTTCACTCTCATTCACTCCTAATGTAGTTGCACTCCATATATTCCTATGTGACATTACCTGCACCACTTTCCAACCTTCACCCATAGCCGGATTATCAAGATAAAAGACTTGTTTTGCCATGGTGGCAAAAAAACAAACGGCGCATTGTCATACCATAAAGTGTTTGTGTTCACTAATAACAAACCATGATCTGTAACCGTACTTCTGTGTACGGTTGGGTTTGTATTGAACCATTTGCACTTGAACAACATGACTGGCATACCGTACCCGTAGATTAGTTCGATGACGTTGATGAGCACCCCGTAGTAGTTGAAATGATTACCCTCAACCTTGAATCCATTGTTTTGGGCGATGCGACATTCATCTCGTTCTGATGTCACAAACTTAACTCCGTTGACAAAACACCCTGCACAAACTCTGTGCTTTTGAGGTCCGCCAGCCAACAAGTGCAGTTCGGGGTCATAAAATTGTGTCTGGTTCTTTTGAATATCCATCATCTGTAAAATAGATAGATTTTGTCAAACAATACCCTAACAAATGGTCTTAAAGTTATAATTAACTTGAGAAGAATGTACCTAAATCGGGAAGTAGTCACGAAAATCTCTCTTGTGAGTGGCTTCCATCCCATTTTATCTGCTCAAATGGTCATCCAGATTGGGTTCCGCTTCGTCGCAATGTTGAAGGACGCACCAATACGTCTCCTTCAATTCTTTTTCAAGCAATCTGTATTCCTTACCTAGCCTGCAATATTGTTGTACATCATTGGAAAAAACAGATAATGAAATTGATTTCTCCCTCCTGAAGATTCCCCTGCCGTGACTTCATCATTAAGATATGTGTTGTAGTAGGTTACACACTCAGCAGCAATGTAAGCTGCCGTGATCGAACCTTCAGGGAAACGCTTGTTCCTGTTCATCTTCTTGTAATCTCCTAGTTGCCTGTAAATTAAAGAGTTATTGGAAAAATTAAATTATCTTAAGACTTTAGCTAAAAAGGTATAGATTTGATACATATCTCTCATTTGGATAGCATCAAGTATATTGTACCGGACCCGTAAGCAACACTTGTTCAAGAAGGTGGAGCATGAGGTGGACCATGATGCTAAAGAAAGTGGGGGGGGAAGATCCTCTCAAGCTTGCACATGATATACGCAATATCTGCTCCTAATGATCGAACATCTGACTTTTGTATCTCTTTAGCACGCAACCTCTGAAAGAACTTGGATAAAGCCACTAATGTGTCAACAATATCACTCTGCAAATACGGGCGAATGACCACCAGAAGAAGACGTTGTAGCAGAACATGACAGTCATGGGTCTTCAACCTGCTAATCTTATTTTCGTCAATCTTAATACATCGAGCTATATTTCCGGCATACCCGCTCGGAAATTTAACCTTACGAAACCACTTAAATATTTTGGACCTCTTATCATGAACAACAGTGTAGCCTGCTTGAGGCATATAACCTTTGTCGGTCTTTCTGTTCGTCCTTATCCATAGCTTTCAACGGAAGCCCATTTTTTGTAGATCAACACGACCTTTGCTACTGTCTTTAGACTTATCTTTGATGTCCAGAATTGTTCCAAGGATGTTGTCACAAACATTCTTTTCTATATGCATGACATCTAAGTTGTGTCTGATTTTCAACGTCGACCAATAAGGCAACTCAAAGAATGAATTCTTGTACGTCCAATATTTAAAGTCATCAGGCGTGAGAGGATTCAAGTCAGTTACATACTTGCTGCTGCTCAAAATTCCAAACCAGTGTTGGTTTAGCTTATCCAGAAGCCATTGACCAGACCTCATTTCTGGTTTCGGCCCATGCTCCTGAGTTTCATCAAATGCTTCTGTATCGAACCGACACGGATGATCATCTGCAAGCCATCTACGGGATCCTAAGTAAACAATTCTGTTGGCGTGATGACTCGAATTGACCTGATATATACATACAGGGTAGTTTGACCAGACAACATCCCTAAAGCAGGGAAATCACTGATGGTGAAAATAACTGTTGCTTTCATTCAGAAGGAAGTCTTGTCATACCTGTCAAAAGTATAGATTCTATATTCCCATAACTGTAGGAGCTCGTCGATTAATGGCCTCAGATACACATCCAAGCACTTTCCTGGAGAATACTTGTCTGGAACTAACAGAATAAGAAAATTATACTCAGTTCTCATACACATGTGAGGAGGTAAGTTGTAAGGAAATACAATCACTAGCCATATACTGTAAGACAAATTCTTGTCTCCTGTAGGATTGAATCCGTCAGTTGCTAGTCCAAGTCTGACGTTTCGACAATCAGGGGCAAATTCAGGAAATGAACTGTCAAAGTGCTTCCAAGCCTCCCCATCTACGGGGTGTGTAAGATTATCCAGATCTATCCTATCTGGCCCTTGGTGCCTTTCGTGATGTCATCTCATATCCTTAGACGTATGTAAAGACATATAGAGACATTGTAGACGAGGACCTAATGGGAAATAGTGAAGAACCTTCCTTGGAATTAAGCTTGTCTGTCCAGAGCTAGAGTGTGCTTCATACCTTGGCTCATAGCAGTGTGGGCAGTTAATTGCGTCAAAATTTTCTGGACAATTGTTATCAGTAGGAAGCAATTCCTTCAAAAGTGCAAGGTCATTGTTAAAACAAGTCATAGTCTTGTTCCTCTTGTTTTTGATACTCATCTGCTTTATGACAATTTCTAACACAGTATGCTCACTTTTGAGATACAACGGTGTCTGTGCTTGCCGACGAAGCTTGTTATAATTCTCATAGTAGTTATTACTGCCGACCTGAGAGACATCTGACAAGGTTGTATTGCCGTAGTCGTGTAGCACACTTTTATCATATGCTGAGGCGTATAGAAAAACATCAGTTAGGAAATTTATCACAGCAGGGTCCCCATAATTGGCGCTAGAAGACTAGCCATGTTTACGTTGTCCTTGAATATCTGCAAGTGTGGGCATCTGTTCAGGAACTTCGCCGTGCCATGTCCAAGTCGTATAACTGGGACAAATACCGTATTGTGACAGGTGAAGATACATGTCCTTAAAAGTTACATGAGTAGCGGATCTGTTGCGATATTTTGTGCAGGGGCAATTGTGCAAAACTTGTCCAGGAAGAGTGTGTCGACGGAAGAACTCAATAAACTCAAAAATTCCTCTCATGTATGGCACAGACCCTCTATCTAACTGCATCCAGCTCCTGTCCATGTTGTAACCTGTAATAAAAGAGGTTACAACTTATTAATTATTAGAAACACAAATTTATATAATCGATCATAAACTATAAAATTATCACGAAGAAAACGCCATCATCAAAATAAATGAAATTTACTGCAAATAATGATTTAAACAGACAATTATTTTCAACAACATATATAATATATATACATAATTAATAATTCAGACACACACACACACACATATATATATATATATACATACATACATAATTAATAATTCACATATATATATACACATTCATATACATACATAATTAATAATTCACATATATATATATACATTCATATAAACAATGTATGGTGTATATATATATATATAAATTAACAAATACCTGAAAATATGCAAATTAACAAATCTAGAATGATATACTCGAAATTAACAAATATATATATATACACATCAGATATATGCATGGATATATCATCAACAAAACATCATCAAAAAATAAATGAAATTTAATACAAATAATGATTCAACTTAGCCCAATATTAAAACAACATATATATACATAATTAATAATTTACACACACGAATATATATATATATATATACATAATTAATAATTCACACATATATATATATATACCCGAAAATATACAAATTAACAAATCTAGAATGATATACCCTAAATTAACAAATATATATAAACATCATATATATAAGCATGGATTAAACAAATCTAGACAAAAATATACCCGAAAATAAACCAATTTCGTCGAAAATTAATAAATAAAAAAGTTAAATAATACGTACCAATGATCAAAATGGATAGAGAACTTTAATTCATGAATCAAAAACTTTTGATGGAGAATGGATGAATCGACATGAAAGAAATGGATGTAGAGATTGATCGGAGGAATGGTGGAAACGAGGAAAGATAGTATAAATGGAACTTCAATTCATACGTCCCGTATTTATCAGATTTGATTTCACTTAACCGACGGAATATTCCGTCGGTTAAGAAAAATATTCGTTTTGCACTGTGACAGAGAATTATTAAACTTTATTTTCTTAGCCGACAGAATATTCTGTCGGCTAAGAATACATTTTCGTCGACTAAGAGCCTACTAGCCGATGGATCAATTTTCGTCGACTAGGATACACTTAGTCGATGAAATATGTCAACTGAATTTATCCGTCGGCTAGGAGTTTCATAGTCGACGAAAATGGTCGACAAAAAATTCCGTCGGCTATGATAATCTTAGTCGACGAAAAATTTATCCTTTCTAACGGAAATAGTTCCGTCGGCCAGGATTACCCTGGCCAACGGAATAGTCATGATTTCGTCGTCTAAGAGTCTAAATCCACTAATGTGCGACGGGGAGGGAGAAAGCAAGGTGACGGCTTTTAGGGTTTTTTGTAGCTTTCTTCGTTTCTACGTAGCACTTGGTTATTCAGAGACATATCTGTCCTTTTGACTTGGTTATTCAGAGACATATCTGTCCTTTTGACTTGGTTCTTGTTTCTCTAACGTTTTCATTACAAGTTGTAGATTTCCTATAGCGCATACAGATATATAACTTGCACGTAAGATTAAAGTAAGTAATTAGCAAACCCTAGCTGGCTAGCTAGTTGCAGTAAACAATTTAACTGCCGTAACTATCTCATCATTTCCATTCCCAGTCCCAGTCCCAGTCCCAGTCCCAGTCCCAGTCCCCAATACAACATGCTTGCGTATTCCCATTCCCGATATGTCCTTCAGTTACTGACAAATATCCCCAGAATTTGTGCACGTTGAAGGCACCGGCCTCCAGCAATTTTGGATAATTAATCTATTTTCAATCAGTTTCGAAGTTAGGACTAGTTAAATCAACTGAATATACGTTTACTTGACTTGTGACATAATACAAAACTTAAGTCTCCCCTCTCTCTTCATTACAACAACTAAAACCCAAATAATCCAATATGATCAAAGATACAGACATATGGCTTAGAATATGACTAAGATAAATACTAATTGCATACCAACCAGCAAAGAGATGAACAGGTTTCCAATCTGGTCAAGCAAGCAAGGAAGCAAATTAGAGCTTCTTTCAGAGCTAAATAAGCTTAGCTACCAGTCAATGCATGAATAGCTACACGTCAAAACTGGGTAGCTGATCATCTCTATTCTTTCTTTATAGTTCGTCTTCTAATCAGAGCAAACACATCCAAATCTGTTCTATACATCATATATGGTCCTCTCTTTTTGAAGTAATTTGGAGAGCATATGTATATCTACCTCTTCCCCTATATAAATATCTTGAGCTCCTACACACTATTCTAGCGAATCAAAATAAGCTACACGGTTTTAGCTACCCACTCGGGACAAGTCTCCCAAATTCTCACGTTAAGAAGGAACGACTTCTGTTTCGACAAGGGGCCGCAGCAGCCATGACGGTGTCACCTTCTATTGCCTCTGTTGCAAAGAGCGGCGGAGTCCTCATTATCGGCGCCACCGGCTTCATCGGTAAGTTTGTCGCCGAAGCCAGCCTCGACTCCGGCCTTCCCACTTACATCCTCGTCCGACCCGGCCCGTCTCACCCTTCCAAGTCCGACACCATCAAGTCCCTCATAGACAGAGGCGCCATAATCCTACATGTACGAAACATTCTTAAACCTAGAAAACACCTCCATATTATCTTCGCAAAACCGTCACCAATTTCGAACCCTGAAAGCTAATTAAAACAACACTCTTTAATTGCTTAAAGAGCGTTGTTACTAATTGTTTGTAATGATTAAATATTTTTCAGGGGGTGATGAGTGATAAGCCATTGATGGTGAAGCTACTGAAAGAGCATGAGATCGAGATAGTCATATCAGCCGTGGGTGGTGCAACAATTTTGGACCAGCTCACCTTAATTGAAGCCATTACTTCTGTCGGAACGGTCAAGGTGAATTTGCTTCTGCAAGACAAATGTGTTTCACTTTTTTACCGGGAAACAGAAAAAACTGACCGTTAGTTGTTACTTGGTGCAGAGGTTTCTGCCGTCGGAGTTCGGGCACGACGTGGACCGCGCCGACCCGGTGGAACCGGGTCTGACCATGTACTTGGAGAAGCGCAAGGTTAGACGTGCGATTGAGAAGAGTGGGGTCCCTTACACGTACATTTGTTGCAATTCTATTGCTTCTTGGCCTTACTATGACAACAAGCATCCTTCCGAAGTCGTTCCGCCGTTGGATCAGTTCCAGATCTACGGTGATGGCACGGTCAAAGGTATGCAACCAAACACTGTAGGGTTTCCGATATATTCCTTACGCTGAGTGTGAAGAAAGATATTGATTCTCCTAGGGATGCCAGATAATCGTACAAATATTATCGTCCGAATCTGATTATGCTTTTTGGTCCGAGACTTTGAGCCTCGGAATCTTCACTAAAGAAAATGAGAATTTTAATACACTCTTGAACTAACATTTTTAATATATATATATATATATATATATATATATAATGGAGTTGTTTATGTAAGTGAAAAATAAACTATACAGAAATTCAACATCAACTAAGACACAAAACAGAAGTCAAAAGAGGGAATCTAGAAACATATTTCAACCGTTGATAGGTACCCAGCATTCAAAAAATCAAACTTAGGGATCATGTCCATCTTCTCTTCTTTTTTTCTATGGCAATATGAGAAACGTTCCAATTATTTTAGTTACTAAATAATTGATATCATGAACGTCACCCATTGAAGTTTCATTATTTATGAAATAGACTGGTGAAACGATTAAAAATAGAATATTCACTAATATTGTAAAGTTGTACGAGACCGACACTCTTGTTAGTTGTTTAGGCTCTTTTGGTGCACCTTGGGACAATAATAGACTCCCACAAAAAATCAAAATCCCATATAATATATTCCAACACTTCGGCCCAGGAGGTTGTTGGATAATTTATAATTTAAGTTTCATTTCACTTATTGAAATGCAATTCACTTATTAGATCCAAAAAAATGCAATTTTTGACACTATGGTGCACAGCCTACTTTGTCGACGGCCCTGATATCGGAAAATTCACAATGAAGACGGTCGACGACATCCGAACCATTAACAAAAACGTTCACTTTCGACCCCCAAGCAATTTATATGATATCAATGGACTTGCTTCATTGTGGGAGAAGAAAATTGGTCGCACCCTCCCAAGAGTTACCATAACTGAGAACGACCTACTTACCATGGCTGCAGGTCCATTCTCTCTTATTCCATCTCATTCGACTGTGATAACTCTTCAAACAAAAGGCTCTCTTTTACCAATTTGCTCTAACGCTTCGATTTGTAAATTGCAGAGAACCGTATACCAGAAAGTATTGTAGCCTCGTTCACTCATGATATCTTTATCAAAGGTTGTCAAACCAATTTCCCTGTTGAAGGTCCGAATGATGTTGATATAGGTACTCTCTACCCTGAAGAATCTTTTAGGACATTGGATGAGTGCTTCAGTGATTTTCTAGTCAAAGTTGGGGTGAAGCTAGAGACTGATAAACTTGCCACCAAGAACACAGCGGCGGTCGGAGTTGAACCTATGGCGATCACGGCTACTTGTGCCTGAAGAACATTTTGATATCCTAGTCACCAAAGGCATTACTCCCCAGAAGAGTTGGTTCCACTATTTGTTCAGCATTCCCTCGTTTACTTCAAAGAAAATTTGCTATTTACATTATTTGGTAAAAGGAAGCTGGCATTTCATTTGCATATGAAAATGATCCGGCTGTAGTTATGATTGTTTGGTTATTCAATGTAATAGTCTGCTCAAATATGTGAAATAATTGATGAATGTTAATAATGTTCATTACTTCTTATGAATTGCACAAGCTTCAAACTTCAATTTAATTACCAAAATTTGGATAGATTATTGGTGTAGCCTCTAATAAGCAATATACCAGCGAGGGTTTGCACAAGCTTCAAACCCTTTGGTATATGATGTCGGAAAGGATTGTCTCTTGTTAAAGTTGCTGGTAAGGACGAACCAAGGCTCAGGGAATGGATTTGGTTTCCATTCTTTACATTCTTCTGAAAACAATCCCATCTTCAACAGGCTTTAAGTTGCAAATTTCCTTCACGTTGATCACCGAAAACAAATGTCTCCTTGTATGCAGCAAAAGCAGATCACAAAAAAGATGATCAAAACTTTTGAAATTTCTGAGTCCAAGCCACATTCCTGACTTAACAGTGGTTGACTGGTGGATAACTACAGCTACATAACAATGACATGAACAAGAAAACTTCGAATGACAGGACCGCTGGTGTTGTGACTATAAGGCTATACAATTTACATTTATTTAGTATGAAACTACAACACTAGCATGAACAAAAGGAGGCAGATTTGCCAGATTCCGGTTGCTGGATTCAACCAAAATTCGAAACCGACTTGGGAGTTCCGGAGCTGCTGCCCTTCCCGCTTTACTTTATAATTATACATGATATATTGGGAGTCGTTGCTCGATACAGACCCGGCATATTGGGCACTTTTTACACTTCTCACAGCAAGAGCTGAAATGCAGATAAAATGTAGATTAGTGATGATGACTACCATGAGTTCTCTATAAGTCCAACTTGAGCATACATTCATGGTCAAAGAATATATTGATGGAAGGGTAGACGAAGTTACCTGCAAAGAACATGATGCCTGCATGGGAGGAGGACTATATTAATCTGTTCTTCAAAGCACACTCTGCATAGGATCTTTTCCTGTTGGATTCATTGAACCATTCAAATAATTATTATGCATTATGTCCTTATGGGTAATATCAGAAAACTATATGTTAACTGGTGCTAAGAACAAACTATATGGGTAATCATTGAACCATTCAAATAATTAAATGACATTTGACTCTTTATGTCAGAACATGATTCTTGATTTCTTGAAAACCAAATCAATAGATTGGGAAAAGATGCTACAGGTAGGCACAAGACTATAAAAGATGTAAAAAAGAACCACTCTTGACAGGAAAAGTGGGTACAACGGATTTATGCTCAGGATTTGCGGTATAAAGAGAATTCATGCAGCTAATTCAATTACTGTATGCATATGAAGGTATTGGCTTAGTGGGTACAACTTAAGAAACCAACATCGAAAGACAAGAAGTCAGTTGAAACATTACATTCTGAAGTCTTTCATACTCCTGCTGGCTAAATATTGTGATTTCTGTTTGCTCACTAAGTGCAGCTTGCAGTTTCCAAATCTGACAAGGAAAAACAGAAAATAAATTATAAACACTAATGACAGCACCAAATATCAACAATGCTGTAATGAAGGAAATGGTTCAACTAAGAGGCAAGAATATTCCTAAGAAATTAAACAGAGTTCACCTCCTCAACAAGGTTTGACCTAGGCATCTTCTTCACTACATCAGGTGAAAAAGTGTTATACCTGAACAAAGATGAAAGCATTGATGACAATGATGCAACTGTTATTACTTTGCAAGAGACCCCTATATCCACACAAAGGCAAGATCTAACTATGCAACACTTAATATAAAATAGCATCTATGAGTAATCAATCACACATTAGAAAGAGATAGAAACCAACATGTATAGCAAAATAAAGATAAAAAGACGGATGAAAGTGATTCCTTCTTTGAAAGGCCCATCGACAGATCACTACCTCACATAATTACACTTCCATATTCTTCATACAAATACAATATAGAATCATCTCAATCGCATATCTGGAGAAATGCTTGAAACATATGCAAAACTAAGGAATGATAAAACATTTTGAAATTTGTACAATCAAGTGTGCCATACTGTCATGCAAGCATTGGTATTTTCCCAACACTAGAATAAACCGTGGTGGTTTGCCTATACAATCTTTTGATTTCCATAGATCTTCAATCGAGATACTCCATCAATGAGGACTCATTTTAATATTTTAATAAAAAGGCAAGAGGACACAGAAGACAATTGCCTAAACTTTGCCGATATAAATAATAAATCAAAGTATTGAGTGCACGAAACACTGACCCTGAAGCTCCAGCAGAAAACAATCTAGCATGTTCCTCTCGACTTCCTTCATCAATTGACCACCAACCCAGAAGCCTGTCAAAAGCATGCATCATACCAATAAGAATGGCTAGACAGTAACATCTATTTTCTTTGGAGTTTGCACTATAAATCTCTAAAGATAAATTTGAATGTTGAATTCCCCTAAAGTAACGAGTTACCTAGAACCATGACGCATGAACCCAAAATAATCACGAACTTTTGATGTTATGACCACGTATCTTTCAGAAACAGCTCCACTACGTACTAAAAGTACAATTTTCTCTATCAACCTATATGCAGCATATAAAACACCAGCTCCTTGCAGCAAAAGAAGAGGAGAGAAAAGAAGCGGAATTGATATTTGACTAGTGCCGGATGCTGCTCCCTGAAAGATAGGTCTTCTTTAGAAAATGATATGTTGAGAAAATGCCTAAAATAGTGCTTTGCAACACCTAAGATACCTCCAAACGCATAAACAGTAGAATTTGGAAAGTGATCAGAGGAATTTTCATAAAATGTCCACCAATATCCTGGAGGCTACATATTCCACACTCTTCTTGGTCGTCGTCTGAAGATACTACAAACCCTCTATTCCAATCAAGATATCTTAGGGTCATTGAAGATGAACATGCTTCTCCAGAGAGATGTCTGTGAATTGCTGGATTATACCACTTCGTGCAAACAAGAAAGGCAAACATCTGTGCGATGCTGTAAGAGAATAAAGAAACTTCAACCAGTTAAGATAGAGAATAACAAAGATTAATAATGAACAATTATTTTTTGTAAGCGTAAAACTAACTGTACCCAAAGTTTATAAACAAGTCCCACCAGCCCAGAGCAGAAATATCACCTGCATGTCAGATAAAGTTACTCAAGCCAAAGGACAACTGTTCATAATGTACATTATTTGTTAACTGCAGGCTGAAATGCACATATATATGCATGCATGCAATTTAATCATCATTCACGTAAGCTCACTATGGTCCTTTTTTGAAGACTTTTATGGACCATATAATTTGTAAATATCACATAAATAAACTACATCACTAAGAAAAACTTCTGAGAGATGAAGGATGTCATTACAACACAATAAAAAGGCCATCAAATACAAGTGATTCAGTAGAAAACTAAAACTTACCATTTATCTTTAGAAGAGTGAATGTTGTGGCGGCAATAAGGAAGACCATGGATATAGAAATCCAGAAGTGCTGTAAACGAAAGTTCAGTAATTCATAGACAAGGATAATAAAGCAGTTTCTCTTTTCACAACTGGAAACGAAAAAAATGTTACTTCAACTTTCACAGTCAGAACTGAGGGTCCTAACTGCCATTAATACATTACTATATTTTTTTTCTTTCTTGACGACATACTTATTATTAATTTCTTACAGACAATAACAGATTCATGTCTTGACCATGCCAAATAATTTTATTTTTAGAATTACATTGGTAGGCCTTTAGACTTTATCCAGCTGCAAAACACTTGTACAACTGCAACTAACAGAAAATTAGCAATACTCTTATCATAAACACCTAGCTGAACAGAATAAATAGATGACACTAAACTTCAAATCATACTAGTCACTTGCACAGCTGCACCTGCTAAAGCCAATAGTTAATACAGTAAGAAATCTATATTTCCAACTCGGTCCTACAATAGTGAGTGATTAACTTACAGGAAGTGTTTCCCATATCACATCATCACTCATAGTGTCCTCATCACTAGGCATTAGAGCCTTACACATCCTATACAACAGAAACACGAATTATAAATCCAATACACAACTTAAGCACTAAATAGTACATAAGTCCAGTTGTAACTAATTGCCCCTTAAAAAACATAAAAATTGGTTTAAAAGAGTTTCAGCTTAACTGGAGGTTACAAATTTTCAAAAGAAAAGTAATGGATAAACTTGGTAAGTGTTTTCTAAGAAGATGAAGCTACTGACTAAGTTCAAAACAACTTATTCTCATTAATTCATTTATCCAAAATTTGGATGTCTCCAAGGAGTTTTGTGGGACTATGAAAGTACGTCCATTTACAATTACAGGATGGCAGAAATAAATGGTCAAAAAACAATAACAAATAGGAAATCCCTAATTTTTGGAAATACAATAGTACCTGACATTGTCAAATAGAATTGCTAGTTCAAATGCCAACAATGGCACAAAGACAATCTTCAAGCTTACAACTGCAAACATTTAAAGTAGTGATAAGTGATGGTGCAAGATAATCATTTATCAACTTATCAAAAAGTAAGAATGTTGTCTGTCTACCATATCTGTTCTCTAGAAATATACAAAGCAGTAGTTCAAACGCAACCAGCAACGGGGTTGCCATGACAGCATGAAGTGGTGCCCACTGTCAATGAAAGGTAAATCATCACTTTTCTATCTACCGGTTAAAAAATAGTAAAGTAACAGAGTCGACTGCTACAGTATAATCATATTTTCACATAAGAAATATGACAAAACCAGAGAAGTTGGAATCCCATACGTGGCGATCATTAGGTGGCACTGGAGCCGGTAACGAGAATCTACCTCGTGCAACAACGGCATGAAAAAGCCACAGAGGGGAAAATACAATCCTGCAATATGAAGACATCAACTTGTTATGTATCGAGACAAAGGAAAACATCAGCTGCCACATATCGAATCAATATGGCAGACATCAGAGACGTCTGTAACTCTTAACACACTTACGAGCAACCAAAACTAATTACAATGCTGCTATCTAGCACAAGAAGACCTTAAATTTTTCTCCTACAATCTTCACTCCTCACATACAAAACTAAGACAGTTGCCAATACAACTATAGAGAAATCAAATTGCCTACACCGTGATAAGTTCCTGAGGAAATTATATGTTTGCACCTCTGCTTTTACCAGTTTCAATCATCCGAACAATTTCGCCTACAATTTGAAATAGCAAGCATTACATAACCTACTCAAAAACATAAAAAAATATACCAAAACCGCTTTTAAGCAATCCATGGATAAGGCACTTTCCTATATAGTAAAAACTACCAGATAAACAACAATAAACCGTATATTAATTACAGAATTTTACTAATTCAACAGCTAATCGTCGGCAAAGAAATCAATTACAAACTCGCAGATACATAATTGCACAAGCAGGTCTCAATCTCCATAATAAAGTAATAAACAAACAGAAAGCGTATGATATTACATTCTCGCCGGCCTTAATTTCTCCGATATTGGAAGCAAACAGCAAGAGAGAGAGAATTGAAATTACTGACCACCAGGGGTAGCGGACGGTGTGGTGGAGCCGGAGGACCAGGAAGACGGTGAATGTGAAAAGCAAGGCGTGCGCTGAAAGAGCTTGCAGAGACTTAGCCACGGAGCGCCACGTCATCACTCTCCGCTGCACCAGCATAAATCGAAGAGAGGTTTTGAAGAAGAAGAAGACTTGATTTGTGTTTTTCTTTTAATTTTCCACTGGGAGGAACTCTACTTCATTTTCACGCTAAAAGCCATGTCACCTGCAAGTTTTCACTTGGACGGAAATGCCCTTGGTTTTGGTATGATGGTAGAGAAATAGCGAGGGTATATTTGTCTCCGTAATATGTAACAAACTTCTTAATTATTAGAGATGAGGACAACTTTGCCTTTTTAAGATAACTCAATGCACAAGACATTTCTAGTAAGCTACTCCCGGAAGAAAATCAAAGTCCGCAAAGACGACATGAAATGGGAAGGAGAAAGTCTTCCGTTATGATGATGATAATTTTTAGTTAATTAGAGAGTGATGTATGAACAAGTTGTTATTTCAGGTGTTTGTATGATTTAAACTGAAATTTATTTATCGTTTTTTTATATATCAGTTTTTACATTTTGTAAATGCTACATTAGTGTGTTGATGCGTTTTAGACCGCTTCAATAGTAACTTCATAAATAGTATACTAGTTTTACATGATCTCAAACTAGTACTCAAGAATAAAGAGTTGATCTGAATTTTTGACACACATGTACTAGTAGAGTATAATTTTCACAACTTCCGGTAGTTTAACCGTGCAACGCTTACCTCCTCACCAAGAAGGGAAGAGAAAGTGATTAATGTGAAATGAACTACGATTAAACATCAAACATTGTGAATTAGAATGACCAATATCATAGTATTTTTCTTTTATCTAGATTACTTTAACCAATTTTTCATATATTTCTGCCCCAACACAGACAATCGATAATAATGATATTTACCTAGGACAAGTGGATAAATATCAAATGGATATGATTGTGACTCACCTTCGTTTGGTATTCATATATTATCCTTAATAGTGTCTCTCTCAAAAATAAAATAAAAATATTATCCCAGGTACCATTATTATACCAAATTATATAAATGCATTTTCCACTAGGACATGTAATTAGTTTATAGTTAACCCTGGTTGGACGTTTGTGCCCCCAGCCCATTGTTTTGTTTGACACCATCATAAACTCGATCAGAACAAACGAGGAAGAGAACAAAGGAGACGAGGTCTAATCTTTCATGGTCTGAGCTGTAAAACAAACTGGATCAGATTTCAGGGTAACTGTCTATCTATATTATAAAAGGGAAGGCAGTAAAAGAATACGTACTGTGTTGGGTGATAACGATCCTCAAGGAAGATGATGATTGTTCATTTCATGGCAGATCGAACAAGGAAGCTTCGTCATTGTCTGTTCCAAGTCCATCGCCAATTTCATTTGTTTATACATGATCCCATGTTTTGGGCCCTGCAGCCCAACTGAATAAGAGTTCACAACGGTTCGAGCCCAAAAAGAGATTTTTTTTCTGGTGTTATAATACTTCATAAACAAGCCGTCTAGACTAGAGGTTAAATCCAATTTGGGGAGCCAAAGCGGCCCAATTACAAGATAAATTTGATAACCTAAAATTAACTTGATGGCACATTTACTTAAAATGAAAATAAATGATTAATCATAGACAAACTGGAACGGAAATGGAAAAAATCGGTACAAAAATGATTCCTAAACCTATCCCTCACCCTTTGGTCATCAAGTTAAGGGATGCTGATGAATTGATTTCTGAACACATGAATACCTTATATTCATGAATTGTTCTGATTCCTTGATGTGTTTGAAAACACATGAACATGTGTACCTCGTAATCATCTTCTTCCATTCAAGAGCATTATTATATCATTTTGATGATATCGATCCAGCAATCTTGTTCCGTTTTCACATACCATGAGCTATTCGATCATATGGAATTGGAATCTATGCACAAGATGTCAGTCTGAGAAACACAACGAGTACCATATATATTGATGGGATCAAGACTATCTTGCGGCAATTATATTTCTATCTTTTATTCTATGAGAATTCTATTTCTATCTTATTGTTCATGAATATATATATATATATATATATATATATATATATATATCCCTGCACTCTCGATCTCTCACAATGAGAAATAAAGAAAAATAGAGATCCATTTATTGATTTTATTCTTATGATTATGAAAGGTGGGGGCTAGCTTATGGTTTTCATTATTCATAAACGTAATCGTTCCCATGCATGGTTCTGTGCAAATGTAGAATCCATGCATGCCGCTATATAGATAATTGCTTAGAATCAATGCTTGCGTTACCCATGTCATGCCTATTGTAACTTACTGGATGAACATCACAAATTCACAATGTGGAATCACTCTTCGGATCTATAATCAGTAGCATGCCTTCAAATTTGTGATACAATTAATTAATTGTGGTTTCTAGACACTTATAAATATACCTAATACTTCCTGAAACTAATCAAACTAGATTATTGTAGCTAGATGGAGCTTGGAGTTAGCTAGCTACGACGAACAGCTGATGACATATGATCTTAACGAGAAGGCCACAGTTAAAGTACCCGCATGTTCAATGTTGCACCGTAGCAATATGCATTTCATATATCTCAATTCCAAACACGATCTTGAAACGGGGGCATGCATACAATATGCTACACTAGCTGCAAAAATAGTCTAACGTAATTGGAATGAATATAACTATGTCCAAAATCAAACATATATCCACGCAGACGAAAAGAAATTAGTTATGATAATAGACAATGTCATGTAATCTTAAAACCTTTGGAACTTGGAATAGAAATGATCGATAACACTGATAGAATATGCATGCTCATTAACTCGTTACTCATGCATGCAACAACACATGTATTCCCAAGAAAGAAATTCCAATACCTTTAAGAATAAAAATAAAGGATGATAAAAGAAATTAAGACAATACAAATTTAAGGGAAAGATATATAATTTATGTATTAATGTTGTATATACGTACAGATTCCAGTCGATCTCAAAATCAGTCAATATCATATCACACGAAACTCAGATCGATGACGCAGTGCCTGGATCATCATTTTAATAGGGTTATGCCATTTTTCGAATCCCTTGATTACTGGGAAAACCCAGAAGAGCCTGAGAAACACAGTCCGTACGAATCGGGAAGACAAGAGAAGCAAGTAGTGGTACCTGGTCCCGGTGGTGATTGTGGGGACTGGGGACGAAGACAACATGACGCAAACCAGATCGTCACCTTCATCATGACCATGACCTTAACTCACATTGTCATCTAGTTCCAGTTTCCCACCAGTACTCCCAGTCTGAAACTACTCTGAACCAGTTCAGTGAAAATGAAGATCGATACAACAAAAACAACAAAACACCACACTACTACGCAGTACACTTGGAATATATAGAAACAAAGTCTGAAACTTTGAGTTCAAACGGATCAAAGCGCACTCAACCACCAACCATTTTCTATGTTTGGATTTTCTGCAAGGTTTCTCTCCCCCACGAAAAAGATCCTCCACTGTTTTTTTTGTTTGCTACATCACACACCAAAACACGCCACACCAAAAAAAATGACTGACAATTGATTAGAGGATACTGACGTTGCTATTATTATTAGTCCTTTGCCGTTTAACACTGCCGGAAGAATTAGACTCGTCACCTCCGCCGCTCTTCTCCATCACCGCCTTGAGCGCTTCCTGTATCGAGCTTATACAATACTGCTGTTGCTGCTGCTCTTCGCCACCACTACTTGAATGATCTTCTTCTCCGGTGATGAACAAAACGTTCTTCACGCGTCCACCTAACGTTGTGATCTCAGCTTTCAACGTTCTCAAACGTAATGCCTTTAGTGTCTTGATGAGATCAGGCAAAAGATCCGACCGGTCCTCGCAACACAGCGAGGCTTTGATTACGAACTTGCCCTCCTCGTCTGATGCGTCGTCAACTATGAGCTCGTCTGTTTCGGTCGGCACGGGACTTATCTCCGCTATTACAGAAGTCTGCCGTTTCAGCTCCTTCACGTGTTGAATCACTTCTGCTAGCAATGAAGCCTTGTCCGTCTAGTATCACAAAAACAAAAGATCAATCAATTTTTTAATTAATGAAGATTAAAAATAATACGGCGTGGTTTTTGAAGGAATAAGGAGAATCTGTGTTAGTGTGACTGACAAGAGTGCTAGGTTGTCTGGGGCTATAGTATTTTTTCTTTGTGGAAACATAGTTTTGACTGATGTATGATACATCTCTATGTATCCGGCAAGAAATTTCCATGGGAAGCTTTTTAACTGCTTCATGGTTTCTCTTTATCATATCACCCCAGCGACATTACCATTATTCCCCTTTTTTCTCTTTTTTGTTTTGTTTTTCTCTCTTCCTCACCTCGGAACTACCACAGAACTGATCAGAAAGAAAAAAAGAAAGAAGAAACCAAAAGAGAAGATGGACCAAAAAGCTAGCCATATATTAGTAAAATTGTAATGTATTGTTAGGTCTTGAAATGGATCCTAAACTAATTGAACGGAATAGAATCTTAGGGAGAGATACGCAAAGATTTTGATTTGAAAAACAAATCCAAAAGGGTGATGATCTTCATACTAGACAAGCACAATATGATTAAATATTATGTAAATTAGTTGCTTACTTTGGTGGTGCTGGGTAAAAGGCTGCGCAGCTTAGCAAGGTGGTTATTGATTCTCTCTCTTCTTCTTCTTTCGGCCTCGCTGTGACTTTTCGAAGCTGCGAGGGCCTTGGCGTCCATGATTTCTTGGGCGGTCAGCTTCCCCAGCTCGGCTTGGAGACCGAATGGAGCTGAACCAGGCTGGACCGTCGGTCCTAGAGCCTCCGATAAGATTCTAAGGTGGTGATGATCGGATGCTGAACCGTCATACGTGAACTGTAGAGATGGAGCTCCTCTTCTGTTGAAGAAACTGGCGTAGGACGATGACGGAGCTGGAGGAGGGACTAGAAAAGGGTCGATGTTGTTGCTGAAGGCGTGGATCTGAGGGAGAGTCCATGGCTGCCGGATTGGAGGTGGAACTTGATCGTGAGGGAAGATCAAACCTCGACTACCGTAAAAATCGTTCTGGTTTTGTTGTTGTTGTTGCATCATTTGTTGCTGTTGGAGAAGCAGCTGCTCTTGAAAGTTCTGGACTTGTTGATGATGATGAGTCTGCGAACACTCGCCTTGATCTTCTTTCTTTCCACACATCATCTTTATATTGATGCAAAATTTGTTAGTTTGTTTGTGTATCCAATTAACTTAGCAAGCTAGGGCTTGCTTACTTCGTAGGATCATCAATTCATCATCATGATCACTGGTCTAGCTAGCTCTGAGTCTCTGAGCGCATACAAATGGATAATGATGAAGATGAAAAGGAAATTTGAAGATAAAAAGGATATTGGATATGGAAGTAAGAAGGGATGCATTGATAGGAAGAAAAATGGATGGTAATTAAAAAGAATATAAGACAAAAAAACCTTACCTTTGCTTGATATATGAAAGATGGTTTTGGTTGTGGCAAAACAAAAGGGCAATACAAAGAGGCAAAGGCTCCTCTCTTTCTCTTCTTTCTCTTTCTGTGTCCCCAAAATAAATCTGCCACGCCCTTGCTGAGTGAAGAAGCTAAAGGCCCTTTTTATCCTTGAATTGGTTTTCAACTGAGCTTTCCTTTTCCTTTGTGCTTTGTTGCTATCTTTTTGGTTCCTTTGTTTTTCTTGCCCTCTCTCTCTCTCTCTGAATATGAATGTGGTGGTGCCTGAGAGAGACTAGTTATCACGTACTCTGCACCCTTCCCACCACTCTAAATATATATAGGGTTAAGTCTGTTGGTGTTTGAGTACTCTCTACTAGTCTCCTTTACTTTCTTCTTACGGCATTCTCTCTATCCCATTCTTCCTTATATAGCTTTAGGGTGGGGATCTTTTTCTCAATTTTATTCGGGTCGGTTATATAATAATTTAAATTTTTCTAAATGATTCACATATATGAGCAAAAGTATCATCTCTCTCCAATTTTGTTAGGGAAATGCTATATACACATTCCCTTGAGTATGTGTTAGCCACACTCAGCTAAGTGTTAATTTCTCATGACTTTTTACTATTAAATCATACAGTAACAATAAATGTCAGTTTTAGTTGTTATTTTTTCATCACTACCTTTAGATATTAAAGAGAGTTTTATTTTATTTTAGCTATTATAAAACAACTTTAATCTCATTTATATAATTGTGAATTTACTTATAACAAAAATAGGTAACACTTAATAGTCTAACATCAGTACCTAATTTAATCCTTCAACTTTAATCTCATTTATGTAATTGTGAATATACATAACTCATTGTAATACACTCATTGAACAAAACAACTCATTGTAATTGACTATACTTAAACATATTATGTCACAATACAAAGCTCACAAATTATAGATGGTATGATCCATACCCTTTTTTCGATGGTGATAATCCATACTCTTTTGATCAAGCCGTTATTAATATTTATATTTGAATAATGAAAAACAATACAGATTTATCTTTTTTAAAATGAAACAACACACCATTTTTAAGATAACAATGAATATGTAAAAGTAAATCAGACAATGGTCTAGTTATTTTCATTGAGACTCCTCTTTATATAGATGTTAAGTTACAAGGAAAGAATAAATTACATAATGATAATTATTCTGATTGAAAATAGATTGATACAGACTGATACAATTACTCTGATTGATTGCTAATCTCGAGATTTTCTCTCGTCAATTATGGATTTGACGAAGGTACACATAAATGTGATTTTTCTTGAACACTCCCCCTGTACCAAGTCAAAGACAAAATGGTGCATCTGGTGTTGCCTCATTAAAAATCTTGCCAAGTAAAAAAACCCGATGGGATAAAATAAAACCTTGGTCGAAGGGAAAAAGAGCACAACGCATCTATTACATTTGGAGGGTGATGTGATAACGTTAGGCTCCCCCTGAAGTCTACACACTCCCCTTGATCCTTGCATCAAATCAAGGGAGCTCAGAAAACTTTCTCATTCAGATACTTTTCACGTATTTTTCGAGTGTGGCTTTAGGCAATGATTTGGTAAAAAAATCTGCCACATTCTCCTCGGATTTTATTTGATTTACCTGGATCTTGAGAAGGGTATGTTGTTACTGACTGTAGAAGAACTTCGACGATATGTGCTTCGTATTATCACCCTTGATATAACCTAGCTTCATCTGTTCTATGCAGGCTGCATTATCTTCATAGATACATGTGGGCTCTTCAGTGGTAGAACATAAACCACTGGTTCCTCGAATATGTGTAATGATAGATTTTAACCATATACACTCACGAACCGCCTCATGTAGAGCAATGATCTCAGAGTGGTTTGATGAGGTAGCCACAAGGGTTTGCTTGGTTGATCTCCAAGATATCGCCATATTCCCAATGGTGAATACATAACCAGTTTGAGAACGTCCTCTATGTGGGTCAGAGAGGTTCCCAGCATCAGTAAGACCAACCAAAGTATCGTTTGGAGTTTCAGTTTGTCCTTCGGGATGTACAGTTCCATCTGTTGTCCCATCTCTGTTTTTATAGGGGTAGAATAGTCTCAAGTCAATGGTTCCTTTTAGGTATAGAAATATGTTTTTGATACCATTCCAATGACGCTGCGTTGGCGGTGAGCTAAATCTAGCTAATAAGTTCACTGAGAATGCAATATATGGTCGAGTACATTGAGCTAAGTACAATAATGCGCCTATTGCACTTAGATAGGGAATTTCATGTCCCAATATTTCCTCGTCATCTTCCTTTGGACGAAATGGATCTTTCTTTACATTCAGACTTCGACCGATCATGGGAGTGCTAGCAGGATGCACCTTGTCCATATTAAATCGTCTGAGCATCTTTTGGACATATGCATACTGGTGGATTAATATTCCACAAGTTCGGTGTTCTAGCTCAAGGTCTAAACAAAACCGAGTTTTCCCAAGATCTTTCATCTCAAATTCTGATTTCAAGTAGCTCACTGTTTCTCTTATTTCATCAAGAGTACCTATTATGATCATATCATCGACATATACAACTATAATTGCAAATTCAGAACTCGTTTTCTTAATAAATACGCAGGGGCATAGTTCATCATTCTTGTATCCCTTCTCAATCAAGTAGTCACTTAGACGGATATACCATATCTGCCAGGACTGTTTCAATCCATAAAAGTGAGCGTTTCAATCTAATTACAAACGCACTCCGTGGTTTAGAGTCACTTGACTTGGGTAATGGAAGGCCATCAGACACTTTCATATATATCTCCGAATCTAGATCCCCAAATAGATACGCAGTAACCACATCCATGAGCTGCATTTCTAGTCCTTCAGAAACTACCAAGCTAACTAAGTAGCGAAACGTTATGACGTCCATTACGTGAGAGTATGTCTCCTCGTAAACTATTCCAGGGCGTTGTGAGAAACCTTGCGCCACAAGGAGAGCCTTATACCTCAAGACTTCATTCTTCTCATTTCTCTTTCTGACAAAAACTCATTTATGTCCTACAGGCTTTACACTTGGTGAGGTTAGCACTACCGGACCAAATACCTGTCTCTTTGTCAGAGAATCTAGTTCTGCCTGGATCGCGTCTTTCCATTTAGGCCAATCTGCTCTTTGTTGACATTCTACAACTGAGCGAGGTTCGATATCATCGTGCTCTATAATTTCTTGAGCAACAGTATATGCAAATATATCATCAATATTTGTGGAAGATCTTTCTATCAACTCATATGCACTCTCATAATCCATGAGATTTCTTTGTTCTTTGGAATCATTTCGAACATCGGAGCGTCCTCCAGTAGTGATTCATTGACATAACTGTAGTCAGAGATAATCTCATGAGAGGGATTCTCCACATTGATAATTAATGGATCAGGTTGTGCCTTACTTGTCCTACTCTTCCTTGGGCGAGTATCGATCGAACCAAGTGGCCTCCCCCTCTTCCTTTGGGGAGCCAAGGCCTCGACCACACCTCCACTAGGTGTGGTCGCGGTGCCTCTTACTGCGGCATCGTGCCCCTTATTGGAGACTTCTAACCTTGCAGGCACATTTGTTGCTGCTATATGTGATCTTGTCACTTTAGCGATATCAGTAAACGCATCAGGCATCGAATCTGCTACGTTCTAAAGATTGATTATTTGTTTCACTTCACTTTCACATTGTGAAGTGCGGGGATCGAAATGAGACAAAGTGGTGACACACCACGAAAATTCTTGTTGTTTCTTTAGAAAATCTTTTTTTTATCTCCCCCTAACAACGTGAAGACTGTCTCATCAAAAGGACAATCCGAAAATCTAGCGGTAAAAAGATCGCCTGTCAAAGGTTCCAAGTAGCGGATAATTGTTAGAGATTCGTAACCAGCATAGATACCTAATCGTTTTTAAGGACCTATTTTTCTGCACTGTGGGGGCGCAATATGCACATATACTGCACAACCAAATATGCGTAACTGTGAAATGTCAGGCTCATATCCATTTACAAACTGGTACGCAGAAAATGGTTGGCTAACTGTGGGCCTAAAACTAATTAGTATAGCCGCATATAGTATTGCATAACCCCAGGCAGATATTGGCATGTTGGTGCGCATAACCAGTGCCCTAGCCACCATCTGTAGTCTTTTGATGGTGGCTTCTGCGAGACCATTTTGTGTATACACATGGGGTACAAGGTGCTCTACATCGATCACATTACACATGGGGTACAAGGTGCTCTACAACGATATCTACGTTTAATTTCCAAGAATATAACTAGATTGCAAGACCAATATGCTTAACGGTCACATTTTCATATTTCATAAAAATACTTTATCACGGCTATAAATTACTTTTTCGATGCAATGAAATTCCTTTATCATAATTAATATGACATGGTTAATTAAAATAATATTTATAGAAGATAAATAAACATGGCATGTACATTAATATTTATCTCAATTTTAATTACACAAAAACATGCTCAAAGATCATATTTAGACATGATTAACATATAATCACAATATATTATGGCATAAAATTAGGGTCACATATAGCAATTACACAATTTAATTTTAAATTGCATACTCATAACCGTAAGAAAAGCAAATATGTTGTAAAAAAATAAATAAATATTAAATAAAGATTTGCAGAATATTTACTTGGTAAATTATTTAAGTTTATTTGGTCTAGAACAAATAATTGTAAATATTAATTTTGCAACAGTTAATCATTGCAGTAAATAGTAATAATATTATTATTACAATTAACATACTTCACGGTAAAACAGTTATTTTTAATAGTAACAGTAAATATTAATTACCGTAGTAAAATAGTTAACATTTAACAGTAATCATTAATTACCACGGTAAAAAGGCAGAAACTTACCTCAGTCGGGTGAAAATACGTTTTTTGGGTCGGGTTCTGAATTCGGGTCGGGCTGGTGCTGCACCCCGATCTAGAACGGGTTCTGGAACCGGGTCGGGACGACGGGATCGGATTGCTGTTGCTCGGAGGTGGAGGATCGGTTGGGTTCGTCGAGGTGCGCCGATCGGAGAGGTTGAGGAGGTTCGTTTTGGTGCCGGTGGGTGCGCAGATCGGAGCGGTGTCGGGCCGGTGCGCGTTGCAGTCGGTCGGGTTCTGTAGGGGTTTACAGAGCTAGGGTGGATCTATGGTGGCTGGGTTGCTACCAGAGTGGGGGGTTCGAGGTCGAGGGTGGGGTAGCGTCGGTTGGGCGTCGGGTGGGTGCCGGGTGGGTGCGCAGTGGTGCTGTGCCCGAGGTCATAGTGGAGAGATGGCAAAAAAAATGAAGACTAGAGCATAGTGCTGATAACGTATAAAAGTAAATCAGAATATTGTCTAGTTATTTTCATTGAGACTCTTCTTTATATAGAGGTGAGGTTACAAGAAAAGAATAAATTACATAATGATAATTATTTTGATTGAAAATAGATTGATACAGATTGATACAATTACTCTGATTGATTGCTAATCTCAAAATTTTCTCTTATCAATTATGGATTTGACGAAGGCACACATAAATGTGATTTTCCTTTAACATAATACAAATTTATATATTAATTAGGATACATACAAGTTATTATTTTCCTATAATCACGCTAGATAAAAATGGAAAAATAAAACCAGATACATGAGGTCGAATATAGAGCTGAAAATATTGAAGGGCAGATTTGAAAAAAAAGATAAATTCAAAACAGCTCTAAATGTTATTATATAATTTAATAATAATAAAGAATTTTGAGAAGTTGACATTTGATTAAATGTGGCTAACACACTGAAGTGAACGCTACACTCCTTAATTTTGTTTTTGCTTAGTGATTGGTTCAAAGCAAATATTTATTCTGTGAGTAGTGGGAAGGAGCTTGTTAAGGCTAGTTAGGAATGGGAAACACAGACACATACTACAATTACTACAGAGTGAACACACAACACGCAGATTGTCGACCGACCAAAGACCAAAAAAAGCTGAGTCTTCATTATCATGCATGATATATAAAAACAAAGGCTTATTAGGCAATTGGGTAAATAATTTTCATGATCATCGATTAACTTACATGTACAAGCCTTTTTCCCTCGCTTCGTTCATTTCCACAGTCAATCCCACATTCTTCTGCATACACTGGCTATTTCCATGCCAAACCTTTCTGCTTCCCCAAGACGACTATGTAATCATTGTGTCTTTGGAACACACTCCACCCCCTTACTATATCACCCCTTTCAATTTTCATCATCATCGCTATATCTCTCTAGGCTAACCATTTCCTCGTAAATTTGCAATTTTCTTGGTCTCAGTAGAGCTTATATGTATTTGTACGTGTAATAACTATTCATGCTTCCTATACATTAATTACAAAGGAATTAGTTATAGTAATCGAACAACACCATAACTAATTAACTAGTTCTCACTTGGATTCATTTGCACCTTAATACGTAAAAGATTTTTTTGCTGTATGTCCGGTTCGTACGGTTACTTATTCGATCCAATTTATATATATCTTTCTCGTGTTGTTGAGAAGAGATACTTCATCATGCATACTAGGATATGTAGTTAAGTAGTTTTGACGCGCATATATGATAATAATTCTTTGTCACACGGTAATGAGGACAAAATGATGAATGGTTAGAAAAAAAAATCAAAAAGGCATATGATTTTGGTAGTTGGTACCTACCCTATTTAGTGCATCATACATTTAAGTTAAATTAAATAAACGATTAGATTACATTTATAATATTATTTAATTTTTTTTAATAAAAATTAAATATAATTTTTAACTGTTTAATTTTTTTTAATAATTAATTAGTTCTTTAAAAAAATTAAATATAATTTTCAACTGTTTAAATTTTTTAATAATTAATTAGCTCTTTTTTATCTTAATACATCCAAGAATTTTTAAATGAAAAAATTGATGTTTACAAGCACTTTTTTTATGTGGTGGCACACTTTTCCAAGCTCCTCTTCCTTGTCGTCTTTGTGCTCCTCATGTCTCACCTGGAACCCTAGAATATCCTGCATCTACTGCTTCCTGGTTGGCCCCCTAATGAAGTTTACTCCTTTTTACTCATCATGTCCTTGTGGTAAAAAAACAAATAAACATGCCCGGCCCTCAATATTTATATTTATCATGCTGCTTAAAGATATGGGTAATCACACAGTCATATAATTATCAGTGCCATGTTTATAGTGACCTCGATGTACCTGTTATCACTTTGATTAGTTTATCTTCTGCAAATTAAGGAAAACACATAAGATACCCAAGTGATTAACAATTGTTTACGCTTTGCCCACATTTTGATTGGTACGGCACTCTCCTCTCTGTGTTACCATATATGTTTAGGTCATCAAGTCTCCGGCTCTCACAAGGGCACTGTTCTCCCCTCCTGCCCCTTGCGTAAGTCCCCAGTAACCTCCTCTAGCTTTATACATGTTCATGATCGTACCCTACATATAATGGTTTTGCTGTATTATATCTAGGGTTGGGAGATCGATCCTAGCGTCAAGTAAAGAGGGAAAGAGGGTTGTCTTTGAGCCATAGCCTTTGTGGTCACACGCATGGTTTCGTTTGGTCCCAATTCTTTCCAATTTGTTTTCCATCTTTTTGAAGCTTAAAATGTTTTTATATACCCGATCTAACAATATGGTCTGGTTTATATATATAAATTAGAGATGCATGCTGCTTCAAACATTTGATGATAGCTGCAGCACCATGCCACTAGCCTAAAGCACGAGAAGAGCATTTACATGTATGTGTTTTGTGGGGTGTATCATGACATCAGTCCCACCCTGTCATGACGTTTGTTTCCCCCTTCAAGCTCTATTTGGTTCTTAGCTCGATCTCCATGGATCATCCTATTTAGTTCTGGCATTGTGAAGCTTGCAGTTTACGATCAATCTGTTGGGTTTGTAATGATGAGTGGTCTTTGAATTCTCTTTCACCACATCTCTGTTTCTAAATGTACTTCTTTCTCTTTCTGGTATTTCTTCAACACAAAGTTTCGTATATGTTATGTGAAGATGGCCGGCCTGAAATAAAACATCAGCATTAACCGGTAGAAAATATAGAAGATCATCAAGGTTTTGTAGACAACTAGTAAAAACAAATCAAAATGTAACTTGTGTGTGTACGTTAATATTATGTCATTCTAAGTTCACGTTGTAAATAAATTCGGTTTATAGCGGAAACAATTCTTCTTAAAAAAATTAGCGGAAACAATATAAGAATTACATTTCTTCTTAATAATTACGATGATCGATCATATACTTCCATTTGTAATCGAGTAATCGTTCAATCTGGTTGATTCTCATTGTCCTCATCAACATTCTATGGTTAAGTACTTAAGTTATGAATAAAATCTATTTTGTGTGTCTCTGCATTAACGTTTCTAGCGTAGTATGTAAGAATGATATCTTAGCATGTGTCGGAGTAGTATGTAAGAATGATATCTTACCGTGCGCATGTATGCATGTATTAACCACGGCTGGGACTGGAATCTAATTGAACACCAGACGGTCCAATCTTTCCCAAACAAAACAAGAAGAATCATGTAAGCTTTTCCATCTGAAGTACAAAAATAGCCGTTTCCATTGTTACAAATGCTTGAAATTGGACGGGAAAGATGCTAGGTTAGGTCTGCGCTCCAAACATGGAATATATAACCTGCTCAGTACTTTGAACAATGATGAAAACATGGGGGGTTAAGTACACGCATGATCGATCCATGTCTGTCTCGGTGCCTTGTGTAAAAGCCTTCAGTACCACAAGCAAACGTTTATATATACTCAGTGGGCCAAACTAGACATTTTCGTGTACACCGACATATAAGTCTATGATCTCATAGAATTACACGAGTTACCTGTGGATTTGTTAAGTTAACACGGGGTAACTAATTACCCTGACTCACTTAATCTTACCGAGTAACGTGAGTTAATTACCAGTGGTTTTGTTACGTTAATGCGGGGTAATTAGGTTTAGAAACTTTGACCAAAACATGTCATGGGTGAGTCGTAGTCTATTGGTTAACTAGCCTAATTGATACTATAAAGGACTTGAGCTTATGCGTTCGAATTTAACTCGTATTTGTAAGAGTGGGTGCACGAGGGAAAGGGAGTTTTTTTGGTATAAAAACGTATATAGTAATTGAGACTTGGTATGTATACTCGCCCTATATTATTAATTTCCTTACCATAGATATTTCACTCATTCGGCCGTTCTCTTTACAGTGATATCTAGCTTCCCACTTACAATCTCTAGCTAGTGCTTTGTATCTGTCACTCCAATTAAGATACATATGATCCTTAATCAGAATCAATAGTTACATTATCCACTTACGATTGTGCCTCACATTAGTACGATGTGAGGAGAACGCCTAAGTGTTTTGAAAAGAATTAGGCTACTCGATCCGACTGATTCTCAACATCAGAAACTATACATGAAAATATTTATGCAAAATAAAGCATTCTGTATAAATTTCTATACCAACATTAACCGAGTAATCAACAAGAACTAGCCTACTATATATGATACTGAAAATGTGGTCCATCTGGCTGGATGGCCACAAACAGTGAGATAATGTTATATCGTACTAAAGTATTGTTGTTTATATAGGAAGTGCTTGTAATTAAAATTAAAAAAGGGATTAGTGATCGTCTAAGCTAGTGTGGTTTCAAGTTGCAAGTCCATACATACACGCACGGCAGAATTTTCCCCCATATGGGGGTCAACTTTAAGTTTTCTGCATATCGATCTGTATTATATATAAACCCTAGCTTTGTTCTGCTACATAAAAAAACAGAAAGACAGATTTTTTTAGAACCAGAAAGGCAGATTAGGCACTCATTTTTAGTTTATCTCGCTCGCTTTTTGTCACCTTATTACAAAAGTAAGAGGGTCCTCTCCTTCAATCTCTCTATGTGCTTCCAGTATATATAAATTTTATAAATAAAGTCTATCAAATTTTTGCAGCATACGTTTTGCTCCCAGCATCAAATATACAATATTACAAATTAACAAACTATGGCTCTCAAAAGTTCATACTTGAAAGTTGAAAGTCCAGACAAACGTTAGCACCCTAGCTATCCATTCGGATACTACTTTTTGAGGATTAATATTATTCAAACAAGAAATCAAACCTAATATTGTTATTTTCAATTCTTCATATGAGGCATCACCTTCCTGATGATTTTCAAAGTAAAAACTGCTTTTAGAATTGCAGGGTCGACTGACCAGCCTGAATATATTGAAAACTGGTTGGACCAAGATTGGCAATTGATCTTCAGGGCACATAAAATAAGATTCCTTCCTGCATATTCTTGCTACCAAAGCCAACAGCTAGCTAGGGTTTACGAACTTAGACAGTTAGACTACACAGAAAAAAATTAAAAATGGAGTCGTATTCAGATTCTGATATTGTTGAAGACGATATCTCTGAGTGGGACGACAAAATATCAGAGCCAAAATTCCACAAACCTCCAAATTCCCAATAAATTAGCCGTAGCGCTACGGTTATTGACTATCAGAATAAATGGTTTCTACTCTCTACCCTTTAGCCCTAAGCTAAGCTAGCTGTGTAGCTGTCCCCGTCAATATGTATGGATTCTGGATGAAGAAGAATATATACTCTAGCATATAGTCCCCGATTGGGTTTGTAATTTTGCAGAACTACAGACTACTGCACCCAGTTGTCCAAGGAGCGAGTGTGTCCCTATAGTGGGACAGTGCCATTGTGCTGAGAGTCATGATGATACCCTCCACCACCAAGCCATACCAGTTTTTACTCGATGAATATATATTTATGTACATGTCTTTGTCAATGATACCAGAGGAGAAATTCTGCGATACTTGAAATGATCTCCAGCCGAAAGTTCAGTCCTTTGCATATGGTTTCTGTATGTGAATCTGATATATCAAAGGAGGCCAGGAGGAGGAGGAGCTCATGAAAATGGCCTGCACCAGGGTCGACTTTAGAAAGTGCAACATGCACCTGCCAAAGTTTAAGGACTTTGCGAGCCCTAAGCAAAGCTGGCTTCAATCTTAAGCAAAGCTCGTCTTTTTGAGACATGGGAAAGGCACAGTTATTGAAGTTCTAGTTTACTTTGCTTACAAAAAGATCAAGGGGAAATCAATATTCATTGCAGCTTTAAACCATTTTAAGTCTTTGATACAGAGACTCATCTATGCCCACAGAGGGGATAAGGCTCACAAATGAATCTAATGATCTTCTCAGAGTAGCCCATTAATCTAATTGGCATGCGGAAATAGTTAATTTTCACATGACACTGATGACAGTAGTGTTTATTTGGTCACTAACGGATCAAGATATTATGTTCGATTAGGCTTCAATTTAGACTCAAGAGAACAAAACAACAATGCTCCATGTATTAATTATTTAATTCCATCATGGAATAACAAACATGTATGTATTAAAACTGAAGATATGTAGAAGATATTCTAGAGGGTTAACTGATTTCATCATTAGTTAGCTGATTCTATCATTACTGTTAATAGAGATATGTATCTATAGTTAGCTAGTTTGTCTAGAGTTTCCTTCTTGTACAAGAAATCTTGTAGGGTTTCGGTACAATAACTTGTATATAAGGTGTGTAACTCCTTTGATATAGTTACAAGTAATACAACACAATTAATAGGTGCATTTTATGCAACGTTCTTAATGTATTTCCGACCCTATTTAGCTATGTAATTTTTTTAACAATATTTATTGTAACTTTGTTTATGTTTTTAGGTCGCAAATAAAGCCAAGAAATACAAAAGAAGCAAAATAGAAGAAATCTTGAAGGAAAAGGAATCCATGTCGTGCAAGGAAAGAAATTAGAAAATCTGTCAGAAATCATTAGTCAACTTCGACAGAGGATTGCGATTAGCTCACAATTATCCAGACGATGAGCCTTATATCAACGGAAAGCTACAAGAGTCTACTTTCTAGAACCTTTTGCGGATCATCAATACCTATTTTTATGAAGAAGTTATGACTGTTTTAGTGACTGAATGTCAGTCTGCCCGAATTTCTGATTTGGACCAAAACTTTAATTTCAAAGCCCAGACCACAAAGACAAGTACATTGATGAAAATTAGGGTTTTCAAACCCTAATAGCAGCTGCTTATATATAACAGAAGGACTTGACATCATTCCAGGGAGTTGGGAGACATCTATCTTTGGACGCAGAATATTAGTCCATTGCCACCATTCTTTTCTCATTCCTCTTCTAATATTTTATTTTATTTTTCCTATGTCTTTCTACTGGTCTGTGATAGTTAATGGTTGCCTAAGCCCTAGACATGTGTAAACCAATAATATTTGTTAATTCATTAGTTTCTCATTGATAAATTCTTGTTTTATTTATTATGGTTGCAAACGTAGTAAGCATGCTAGAGTTTTATTATTATGATTCTGTGTTTTGATCATCATGTCAACCATATCATCTAGAGTAGCACATGAGTGACGTCAGCCACATTCATATGAATTTGGCATCTAGATAGTTTTAGACAACATCAGTACCGAAATTACCTAGCGTTATTCATAATATTTTCGATCTTAATGACTTCTATGTGAGAGCTGTGTGAGAACATTACTCTAGGTTCAATGTTAGAAGTTAAGTTAAGTTGATCGAAAACATCATTCTCTTAACAGAGCTGTGTGAGAACATTACTCTAGGTTCAATGTTAGAAGTTAAGTTAAGTTGATCGAAAACATCATTCTCTTAACATACCAAGTGAGAAAGGTTGATAGGTTAAGTTCAACACATCATTGGCTTAGCTTGGGTAAAGACATTCCATTGAATAGAAGCATATAAGCTGACAAATCTTTGGTGAAATATGTTCTAGTGGTCTATGACTGTTCCTAGCTATTGTTTATTTCATCAATTTCAAAGCCCAAAAACATTATTTTATTTTCATATTTCTTATGTCATCTGTTTTGTTGAATTTATATAGTATAGCAACTCAAACCCAAAAATTGTGAAATTTTGTTAGTAGTTAGTTTAGTGTGTCTAATTCGTGTCTGTAAAATTTTGTCATGTTTAGAGTAGTTTAGAGTCGTCTGCCGATCAGTTCTTTTTGACTGAACAGATTAGGTTTTTAAGTTTAGATTGAGTCTTAGATTGGTGATTTAGATGCAATCCTCTGCGGGAGATCCATACTTTTCTATACTACCATCGACAACTTAATTATGATTGTAGGTTTTATTTATACTTCTATTTTTAGGCTTATCAAATTGGCGACGTGTCGCCGTGGATTGTTTTTTTGAATTGCTAATCTAATTTTTTTTTTGTTTTTTTCTATTTTGTATATTACTAATATAAATTTTATTTTTTGTTAAAAATGCAATATCAGGATAACGTCGCATAAACATGGATGGCCATGAAATCTTCTAATCCAAAGGATGGTAAATTTCTCCTTTATACTTATTTCCTCTTTTTCTTGTTCGTTTTGATGTTTTTAGTGTGGGTGCAAGTCATATAAGGGTGGAAAGAAAGAGGGTTGGAGCAAGAAAAAAACAAACATATGGTAACAACACTTGACAACATCCATGATGGGGCTATCAACGTAAATTTGCTCTCTTGAACTCTTTACTTCTGTTCTATTATGTTTAGTTATGTTGTGTGTTAAATGTCTTCTCTTGTATTCATATGATATACTGCATTCTCTTAGTGTTTTACGTTGAGGACAATGTTATATTTAAGTGTGGGGGAGGGAACATTCTGTTCTTGTTGGTTATGTTTTGTTTTAGTCATTTTTTATAAAAAAAATCAGAAAAATTCAAAAAATTAAAATAAAATAAAAAATTTAGTTTGTTTTGTTATTGAAATCATGTGAAACGTAGTGGATGTGGCCTTAAAACATTGGTACAGAATTGAACATGCTAAGTTGAGTTTTTGATTCATATGAACCATAAACGTGAGCATATTGAGCCTATATATGTGCCATTATTTCTAAGTGACAATTGAAATATTCTACTTCGTTTTCTTGGCTATAAAATTTCTAACTTCACTATTCTTTCATTTTGATTGATTGCATGCAATAGCTTTTACTAGGACTGCAAAAAACTAGAACTCATTATTTGTGAATTTCAAAGCTTATAGTCATTATATGTCTTGATCATGGAAATGAAAAAGATGAAACTTTTTATGATGAACACCATTGCCAAATTGTCATGTGTCCCTATTTGTATGTGCGGCACACCCCTTAGTTAAACCTATTTGAGCCTATGTTAAGCCTTTTCTTTCATCACCCTTCAAATACATACCCTGAGCGCTTAGTGTAGTGATATTTTTACCTTTGTCCTTTGGACCTAGTAGAACATGATGTAGTTGTGATGTATTGTGTGAAATGATGATGAGAAACAAGTGTGGGGGAAGGTGACTTATCTAAAAGAAAATAAAAATGAAAAATCAAAAGAAATGGCAACGAAAAAGAAAAAAAATTAAGTCCATTGTTTGTGAATTTTGAGTTTTATGTGCATTGAAGACCTAAAACTTGAATATATGGTCTTTGTTCCTTTTCATAATGTTGTAATGATGTTGGAACGATGATGGGTCTAACAAGATGATATATGACCCTTGCTTTGATGACATAAGCTGCAATTGAAGAATGCTCTGCTAAATCCTAAGGAGATTTAAAACTCACTTATCTAAAAATTCATACTTCTAGCCTAGCCCTATTACAACTTTGATAAGTTCTTTGTCGGTCCTTAAAATGACAGTCTGATTTATGGAGTCTTTCACAAGAATGAGCGTATGGTTAGTTCATTTGTGCATGTTATCATATTCTTTCATGAGGTTTATTTCATTACTAATGCGTTTTTGTTCTTATAAATTCAAGTTTATTTTCTCTTGCATACTTTATGTGTGATTGAGCTAGAAAATCTGAGTGAAAATTAAGCGCATACCTTGTGAGATTTGAATCTTACTTATCTAAATCATGCCGAATTTAAACATTACCATTGTTCTCCTGTGTCTTATATGTGATCTATGCATGACAATTAGCTTTTGAAATTTCATGGATTGATTCTTAATTGAGTGCTAATTTTGATGCCATGAGATTAGAGATTCTGAGACAATAATTATAGACAATAGAGATGTTTATTTGTTGAGACGTGTTGTTATGTAGTTTTTAATTTTGTTTTAAATCTTTTATGTGATTTTGTTAAGGGATTAGCAAAAGTTAAATGTGAGAGAATTGCTACCATCTATCTTTAGACGCACAACATCAATCTTTAGACACGCAACATCATAAACTTCTTTAGTATTAATTCAATGCATATATTGGTGGGTGAGAAAAAAGAGTATATAACATGCTTTCAACTCATTTGCTTGCTTCAGAGCAGTGGATTCCCTTGGGCCTGCGGCAAATCAAGGATGGATAGGGACCAATTCCCCACTGCCTATCTACCTCACCCATTGAAAATGTTTGAAATCTGGGCAATTGAATGGTAAGAGCATGTGTCATTGTGTCCGATCTTGGGCCTTATATGTAATTGGTGTAACACTAACCACATTTTCCATCTAGAATATATAGCACAACAATGCAACCTCCGAAATTGCTCTCGATCTCCACTTCTTTGCTTTCCTCATTTCATGCACCTTCTATTCAATAACCCATGGACCATGGTTCCAATCAAGCAGATCATATAATATATTTGTACTGTTTCATGAAATTGTTCGTAGTATTTGAAAGATAATGAGGCACCTTTGTCCAAATTAGTAGGCTCCAAACCATTCCACATGGTGATCATAATTGATGCACAGTGCTAGTATGAGCCAGTGTCTGAATTCTTGGAATCATTAGAGAATGCAAGAGCTAAAGCCTACAGACATGTATTATTTTGGAGAAGCTCGTTAGCACGTACTGTATGTTGGCCGGATCTGAGATGAGGACGAAGAGACCGCGCGCCTCAGGCCCAGAAAATTAGGGGGCACAATAAGAGAATTGAGTCTGTGCAGTCAGCTCAGCTTCAGAGCTTAGCTTTTGATCTGGTGCTGCACCAATATCTTCTCGTAGAACTCCCTAGCGCGTAGTAATAGCACCACATCTCTAACACCACCCTCGTCTTCTTCTTTTACATTATGCCCTTTTCTCTAAGTCTCTAGTTCTTCTTCTTCATTCACATTTTCTGAGTTTTTAGCTAAGTAGCACAGATACGAGTACGCGTCACTACCAGGATCAGCACTTTAGCCGACGAAAATGTTTCGTCGGCCTGTTCATCAAATTCGTCGGCTAAGATCTTAGCCGACGAGTTGTCGTCGGCAAAGGCTCGTAGGCTATGACTTTAGCCGACAAAATAAAAGCCGTCGTCGACTATAGTGGCACACTTAGCCGACGACATATTTTCCAATTGATTACGTGATAGACACATTAATGAAAATTATTTTTAATATATTAATAAAATTATTACATATTGTCCATAACCGGCACAATTCTATTAAAAAATTTAGACACGGACACGTGATAGACACATTAATAAAAATTACATATTGTCCACATTTATATATTTATATACATATAATTAAAAATACTTAGTACGTAGTCCACCTTAAAGTTACAATGTCCTATTCACTCTTTACTTGCTAACTAGCTAATTAGCAATAAATTGATTCCCTCCATGGTGTTAATTAAGAAGGGAACAATTGATTAATGTGAACACGTTATTTGTATGTTATTCAATACAAGTTAGCAAATGAGGTTGATCAGTTCTCATATAGAATTAGTAAATTTACAGAGACTTATTTACTATACACAAGTCAATAATAAGGCGGCATATTAGTTGTTGCAGTCACAATATCTGATGTTATATTACCAGATACATAAACTAGCAATAATTTGGTCAAAAATCACTTAAATAGGAATAACAATTTCATTGTTTTCCTTACCCACAAAATATATATTAATCTCATCTCTGACTCCATTGGTTTTATTTTTCATTTTTTCCCTTTCCATTATTACTCACAACTGTTAGCTAGCTCTGGTTGTGTGTGTGACAGAGAAGAGAGACATAGTTGAAGACCCTTGACATAGCTTGCCCTTAAGGATCAGATTGTGACTGGACTAGCGGCGGCGTCCTTTGAGGGATCTGCCAAAGTGTTGAGGATTTCTGCTTGGTATTCTGCGTTGGTGGTTGTCGGGTGGTAGTCGTGGTGGTTGGGTGGAGTGGAGGTGCTCTAGAATGTGTTGAATGAGGCAGTTTGGCCTTTGCTATGTTGCGTTAGAGGCAGGGAGAGGGGTTGAGTCGATGGTGCTATGGCAGAGGGTTGGGGGAGACCGTCGGAGTGCAGGCTGCGGAAATCCCGATATCAGCAAACCTGGAGGGAAGAATACGCGCGTGTCTAATTTGAATACGTGCGTGTCCACCGTGTGTCCAAATCGGATATACGTGTTCGACCGTATCTAGTCGTATTCAGAGGTATTGTGTCTGTGTTCGACACGGGATACACAACCATATTCGCTTGTCTCTGCTACCCTAGGTTTTTAGGTTCTGTAGAGGAAGAGGAGAATATAATATGTGGTCGACGGTCCCCTTTTTTTGGTACGTTTTTTACCCACTTTTCTGATTTAACCTATGCCCAACTAGCTAGGTATCTTACATTTAAAATGGATCTAGTCTAGCAAGACGTCTCAATGAAAGTAGGAAACTGGTGAATTTATGAACATTCTTATCGTGGGGATTTGTATTCCATAGCTAAGAAAACACCTTGATCTTCAAGCGATCGAATTCCGTTTATATTGGTTTGGAGCATCTTTGAGGTTTTTTTAAGACCATAAAAGATGAAACCATTTTTAAAACTCGTCTCACACCTTAAAATTTTCAGGTACGGCCATGTGCGCTACAGCCACATACGTACATACTCTTTGTATATGCTCTTAGTCTCATAAAAAGATAAGCAACTTTGCTGGGTTGTATGATGGCATTGGAAGATAAAGACCAAAACTATCAATAATAAATGTAAAGGAGCCCCGAGAGCTAGGGTTTCCAGTTCATGAGATCAAGATGCATTCGCACCTCACTAATTTCCTTCACATGTTTTTTCTTATTTATGTTTTTCAACATTTATGTGCATCGATCTGTAGATCATGCACCTGTACTAGTGATTAGTTAATGCCCATATCGATCTCCTGGTATGAGTCTTGAGTCGGAGCATATGAAACCAGAAATTAACAATAGCAACATATCCAGCCATTTAGATTTGTCCATCTTCTGCCTAGTTTTCTAATGTTGGATCCAAGATAAATAACACCCAGCACTTCGACCAGTAATTCAATCTAGCATATGAGCTGCATCCAGGGACGTAGATACATAGTGATTAGAGGGGTCAAATATATGACCCTTTTTATCATCTTTCCATGTGTGTTGTGTTTCAGATTTTTACTTGTATATAAGAGTAATGTAAGCTATTTGGCTTATTTTGTCCATTGACAAAGTAAAATTTTCGTCCTACATTATTAACTTGCCTAAATTGACACCTCTTCGTATACTTTCTGGCTACGTCACTGGCTGCACCCCTTAACAGACCACCAGAGTAGGGCCGGTGAACATGCATTTTTCCGATAACGGCCGGGTTAGGCTAAAGCTTAATGTCTCACTGATTTACAAATATTTCGATTTCACTTCTAACGGGCTGCTGTAACTGCTAACGGAATTCAACCGGAAAATGCTAACGGGCTGCTGAAAAGCATTCATTATAGTAGGGCATAACATTCCCAAGTGCCCAACGGTCTTAACCTCATACTGAAAAATTAAAGGACTTGAAGAACTTGCAGCAGAACGTGAGAAGTTTTGTCCGCTACAATTCTTCAAAATCACAACGAACCAAAACACCATAAGATCACAAGGCAGATCCTTCTAGCACTGTTTGTGTAAAATGCCAACTCTCTCTATGCTCCCCACCATTGTCATCTATTGGATTTGGATCAATCTAGTTATCTAGATCTTATTTCTTTTAATATAAAATTGCATTTTTTAGATTTATGATTCATAAAATTGTATTGGATTGCAAATTGCATTAGATTTGTTGCATTGCAGGAGAAGCCGAGAAGGTCATTTCATTTCTCCTTTCCAAAAAAAGACCTCACATGTGTTGTCAAAAATAAAATTTACTCGTAAAAATGAATTAAATTTAAAACAAAAACGAAATAGTTTTGGCCGAGACCCTGAAGCGCACACCCATGACGTGAAAAACCGAGCCGCGAGCGGTGCTTGTCATACGAGCAAAAATCCTTGCTGCATAAGAGTCCCTATCACCGAAAAGCCGCCCGACCCGGAATCAACGGGCTGGATTGACAAGCAATCGACCCGATCCATTGTCTCAAATAAATAGTTCCTCACCTAGGCAATCTCGCCCTCCCTAAACTCGACACGTTGACACAGATATCGAAGCCCGGAGTCCTTTAAGCTCCGTTTAAACGCCGTTAGTATTAAACGGTAAGCTTGCTCGGGCAAGAAAGTTAACGTCGTCCCCGAGTCGATCACGGTGCCGCGGTTACCGAGCTTGTCGGGGGCCAAACGGAGAGGCGTTTATCGCCGTTGACGGAGACGGACTTGTAAAAAGTAGTGAGAGAGAGAGAGCGTTAAGCAGCAGCGCGTGTAGCTCAGCTTCGAAACGACGTCGGATTTGGAGACTCCGATCCTGAGGTAACTCGTCGGCGACGGCGAGAGAGCGTTTCCGAACCGGCGACCAAGCTGGCAACTCAAACTAGATTGGGTCTCTACCCAGGCCCATGACTCCGTGGGCTCCGCCGAAGCTTGGACCAGAAAGGAAAGGTCAAACCCGCACCCGAATGCTAAGTCCGGCAGCTTCGCCGGGGCTCCGGAGGTGGTGTTGAGAGTGGTGGCTTCTCGGGAGAAGAATCCTGAAGGAGGGTATGGTTGCACGGAGTCGGGTTCGGGTCGGGTCGGGGGACGAGGGAGCAGGCGTAGTCGTAGCAGTGGAAGGGGGAGAATGTAGAGGAGAGGCGGGCCAGAAAAGCGGAGCCGGGGGGTGCAACGGGAGCAGGATTTGAAGGCGGAGCCAAACGAGGTCGCTGCCGACGAGGAGGGGCTGGGGAGGCTCCGGAGACGACGGGGGAAGTGGAGGAGGGAGAGGCGGTGGGTGTCGAAAGAGAGGGCTTGGGTGGGGGTAGGGGAGGGTGAATGTGGAAGAGGGGGGTTTGGAGGTAGTGGTGGTGGGAGTCGCAGAGAGTTGTGAAGAAGAAGAATAAGAAAGGGAGGTGGGAGAGTGAGACCATAGTTGAGTGAGGCAGTGAGGACCAGAATGAGACTGAGTTTGACGCGTTTAAAGGTCGTGTGCCGTATAGTAAGTACTGTTCTTCTATGTGCACAGCACAGGTGTATTTCTCTACCTGATACAATTTGGGCTTTTGGGCCTTGAAAATGAGGAAGAGGTTTGGGCTTTTGGAGATCTAATGGATTATGAAAATAATTTTTGGATACACCACAAGCATAAACACATCCTTCTGAAAAAAGGAAAAAAAACACAACTATTGTGGGAGAATAGAATTCCGTGTCTTTTATTGATAGAATGAGCTCTATTTATAGAGACTCATTTAACATATATTGATCATTCCCTTACATATTGTGATAAGCCTATATAGCTTCTCTATTACAGTGGTAACATAAAGCCCATAGACTTGACATAGACCGAGACACATATAGATCATATATCCTACAACACTCCTTGTGTCGCGTGTCGTCATGTCGGATGGTGCATATGGTGTTGCATCATCAAAACCTTGGCAAGTAACAAAAACCTGTGGGAAAAACTAAATCTTGGTTGAAGGACAAAAAAGTACAATGCACCATGCTACTTGATAGAGAGTCCGCCATGTGTATCTCCCCCTGATGAGTAACTTGATGATCTTATCATAATCTTCACATGCTTCTTGAGAACGTTTTGAAGTTGCAGCATTGGTGGTAATGACGGTTCCGTGAGCTGAAGGGAAGTCGTACTCCTCGGCTATGGTGGCAGCGTCTAGGTGCACATATGCATAACACTTCGACAGTAGCATTTGACACTTGGCAGCTACACTAGGCAACACTCGGTGGTAGCGCTAGTGCACCGCACACATTAATGCTCGACATCTATGCTAGATAGCGCACGACAGCTGGTGCAGGGTCTCCAGCAGCTCGGTCCCGAGACCGGCTAGTGTTGAGATCCTCAGGGACATCACACTTATTTGCAGCCCTTCTTGAACCTCAAGCGGTGCATGCAATGTTGTCTCGTTAAAAACCTTGCGATGCAAAATCCCAGTGGGACAAAAAACTTATATTCAGAGAAAAAAAAACACAACATGGTTGTCAGTACAACCGCACCCTTCATATTTGATAATGACATGTATATGCTAGACTCTCTCTCAAATCTGCATGTCACGCCCTGTCTTGAGTTTACCTACCTTAACCTGGGATAAGACATGTGGGACCCCTCCTAAGTGAGATTTCCTCGTAATCCCTCTTGAGAAGGGATAACCCTTACAAATACCCAAACCCAACCACTTTTAACCGTCCATCGATACCGAAATAGACCTCACGAAACGTGAGGTTTATCCCGATTACCGAATTGGATTTCATACTAATTATTTTAGAGGACCTAGGGTCTAAATATTATTTGTGACTGCACCCGTATTCCGAACAGGCTGCCTACGTACCCTCTACGCATGGATCAAGCCACACGTAGCTCTTATTTTAATTAACGTCCTAACCGGGTAAATCCCGCTTTTCTATTTATCGGTCAATATATTATTATGAATAGCACATGCTTAATGCAAATCCGGAGTTTAATCTCTCTGCCGAGGTATCCACAACCCAGCTAACTATCGAGATTATCTCATACATACCTTATACCGATATATCAAACCAAGTGTACATACAACTTACAATAAAAATTAATCACATAAGTAAATATAATGGCAACCACGTAAATAATAAATCCACTAAGGATATAACAGTCAAATTATCTTTAATGGCATTCTTGTAAATATCTTAAACTGTCAGAGGCAGTATTATTAATTCAGCCTCAATGACAGCTGGGTAATTACGCTAAACTGCCAGGGGCATTTCTAGAATTTTATCCTCATGGGCAGCCCTGTAATTAACTAAAACTATTGAGGACAATATCGTCTTTTTAACGTAAGTGACAGTCTTGTAAATATACAAATCTGCCAAGAGCATTTCTAGGATTTCAGTCCCAGTGGCAACCCTGTAAATAATCTGATCTAGCAGGAGCAATTCTGACATTTCACACCCGTGATAAATCAATAGAAATCTAGATCTACTGCGGTAAAAATCTAGGGATTTACCCCTTTCTATCTAGTACTACCCCAGTCGGCCTTCAACCGGTTTCGGCTCCTTTTTCGGCCACCTCTCTACCCTGACCGATCAACAACAACAACTACACAATAATAATCTCATAAAGAGAAAGAGATGGAGAATAGGGTGGGATTACCTCACGGTTCTCGTCTAGGAAACCTTCGAGCTTCTGATAATGGCCTCCCGACTGCAGCTCGTTCTCGGCCGGTCTCCACGGTGGAGCTACCACCCTTCGTTGCCCCCACATTCTGCCGCACCTCCATGAACCCTGCAGTGGCTCGACGAAGTCCCATCGAACCCCGGGGTCGCGCTGCCTTGGCGGTCATGCGGCGCACAGATGGCAGAGGAGTGAGGGATGCTGAGGCGAGACTGGAACTGGTGGTGGCGGGGCTAACTTAGCGACGACATCGAGACACATGGCTCTGGAAAGGGAGAAAAGCGATCGGGAGAGAGAAAGAGAGAGACCAGAGTGAGAGAGAGCGAGTAAGAGTGTCCCCCCTTCTCCGATGTCACACACACACACACACACACATATATATATATATATATAATCAAAACCAACGGCCCAGATTGAATAATAAAAAGTTATCATGAACAGTAAATATATATTTTACTATTTACTATTTACCACGCAGTAACTATATATTATCCCAAATAACTTTCGCATACGAATTCCGATTAATTCATAGGACATATCCACAAGTTCGTATTAACGTCCTGTACAACTTTTCCAAAGGAAGTTTTTCCAAATTATCGACTTATCGCAAATTCATCTTTTACGGTAAAATAAATCCATAATAAACCGCTCGTGGCTTAGGAAAACATTCCAGATATAACGGAGAACTCGTATTAATATATTCTACACCCTCAGGACATATAATCTATTTTCCCCCAAACCGCAAAATCTCTTGATATTATACTCGAATATTAATTTGGGGAAAGCTAAAAGTGCGGTTACAACCCTCTGTAACCCTGGTTACGGTAAAAGGATAAATTTTGGGGCGGGGTGTTACACTGCATCTCCCCTTGACTTTAACATCAATCATAGGGAGCTTCCTGATTTTTAGTGACCATGGAAATATCAAGAACTTGGTATATCAATGCTCTTTAACATGTCTTCAAATGTGGTATTGGACAATGATTAACTAAACCATGTCACATTATCCTCAATCCATATCTTTCACACATTGATCAAGAGGATATGGTCGCTTGAGAACTCAAAACACAAGTTCACGCAAAGATTCAGATTCTCACGTAACATGAATTTTGAGGACGTAATCAGATCTAACTTCTTGTAGAAAACAGATACGGACAATCCGTAAACGGTTCTGGAAAGTAGACATCCATACCTTTTCAACCATAGGTCACACATTAACTGGTTTGACCAGAGCTATCCAGAAAGCACTATCAAAGTTAGCTGACTGTTTTACAAAACAGATTTTTGGACAAATCTATCTTACTTCACTAGAATTGACATAACTCACTCAATATGATACATGTGATCATATGGTTGGTGTCCTTGGAAAGTAGACATGTAAATCTTTCCAACGGTACCAATTTCACATTTTCCCAAGAAGTGAGACGTCTTGTAGATCTCGTTGAAGTTGACCCAGAAAATTTGACAGATTCTACTGAATGATTGAATAAACCCAAGGGATGGTCCTTATGCTATTCTATCGGCATTGTGTGGGCATAAAGCTACCCTTAGCTTTTAAACGAATGATGTGTCAAGTCTTTCTTTATCTCTCTAGAGGAAACATATCACTCACTCATAGAATAAAGACTTTAATTAATCATGGGAGTATATGCAGACTTCACTCATTAGTGCGCCAAAGTCGTTTGATGGAAAAACATCATCAACACACAATCATCAACTCATTAGGAGACTGTGTCTTTCTCAAGACCTTTTCATTCTAACATAGGATGTATGCACTTCTTTATCATGAGTCCATATATATCCGGAATCAACACGCAAGAGCATTATTCATCATATCCCTTCCACAATCAAGGAATTACGTGTATGAGTTCCAACATCTTGTGTAAACACATGTTCTACTCAATTTGGACATATCTCTGATGCCATAGACACGTTACTATAACTACATTCATAGGCTGCATGTCCAGTTCTTAGGAAACTACCAAACTGACAAAGTAGTGGAGTGTAATAACATCTATTACGAGAACATATCTCATCTAATGAGAAACCTTGTGTCACAAGGGAGTCTAAACTCTTGTTCTCACTACGCTATCCAACAAAGACATATTTGATAGGGTTTACCTATCTCTTTTTTCTGGGTCGCATCTTTCCATGGCTAATCACTATGTTCATTAACAAAGTGTTGTTCGATAGACTCATTATCTGACGTCCTCATGTACATTCGTGTAGTACTTGTAGAGATCTCTATATGGATTGGATTTGACATTGAGGTGTCCCCTAACGATAATCACAATTCAGACTGCATGAGACGGATTTGAGTATCACTGATCAATAGACCAGTTTGTGTCAAACTCGCTTTCTCTCTAATGCAAGTAAGTATCGAACTTAAGGGCCTCACCCTAATCTTTGAGGAGCCACAAGGACTGTGACACCATGTTGCCACACTATGGAGTCACTATATCACCATTACAACACTCGCAAGCTGAAACTCAACAGCGTTCACAGTACTCGGAATCAGCTCTAACGCTTGGCATGATGATGACGTCAAGACCATCTCAATATATGATCGGGCCATGTCCTCTTGATAGGACATCATTCCTTACATGCAGACAGGTGAAACATTGATCTCGTCACTTTAGTACATTTGGGATCAAGTTGAGACTTAGTGGTGACAAACAACGACAATTCACGTCGTTCCACTCAAACACTGGTGTGCGTATCTCCCCCTAACGACGGGAAGACAGTCTCAAGTGACAATCTACATCATAACAGTTAAGGAGATCGTCTTTCAAGGAGTAAAAACATATAAGCGGACTATAAGTACATTTTTGTAGTCGACAGTGCATAGTTTTAGCAGCTACGTGCACGTTGCTAGGAAACTCAGTGCACGGCGCTCGACAGATACGCACGCCTTTGACAACCAGGCACATACTGTCAGCAGCCATGTGCACGTTGGTTCACAACGTATTGAAGTATTGGTGCACAACAACCAACCTCAAGACTTTTACGTAGTCGAGTTCGGTGAGACAAGTGGGTTATAAATATCTGCAGTGATATGGCTAGAGAGCCCATAGAAGCATATGGTAGACAATTATGTAATACATGAAGAATGTGTTAACCTTGCAACCAACACCATAAAAGCATAAATAGTGCCCGCAATGTTGGTTGTCTATGTCTACGAAATCCCTTATTGAATTTCTTGTAAGAATGTACTGTTATCTTTTGTGCTATAGCATAGGAGGTCATTAGCAACTGGGCGCACGGTACTAGCTACCACGTGCACGCTGCTACGCAGCTAGGTGCACAGTGTTCGACAACCATGTGCACTTGACAGCTAGGCTCATACTAAAGGTTTCACAAGGCACAGAATACTGAATCACCAGTGATTTCCTTGTAGCTTGACCTTTGCACACTAAAACAAATATAACTCTCTCGTTTGGATAGATATGAACGAATCACGAAACCATTGGAAACTAGACTCAACTAGCTTTCCAGTGTTATAAAGTTTGTGATCTAGTTCTTCTGGAGCTAATCACAAAGTTCAGACGAAGTTGCTGCCCAGAAGAGACAGATTTAATGTGTTTTAGCATAATGCATTGTAGGCACCTGGGCACGCAGGCGTGCACAACTCTTAGTGGCCCTCGGTAGCCAGTGCACATCAGATGTGCATGATGCTTGGTAGCCATTGCTGACAGAGATTGGCAGTCAATGCACAGTGATGTGTATGGAGCTCGGTAGGGCTCAGTGGACCTCAGCAGCCAGTGCACATCAAATGCGCATGGCACACTTAGGCCCAAAACAATGCTATGTCAGGCATATAATCTCCGTTAGGAGAAACTTAGAGTGACATTATTAAGTCATGATGGACTAAGGTATTGTCATCATCATACTTATCGAACCATAGCTCCCAATGGAAGAATACTATCAATCCGTATAGGAGAGATTCTTCGACATTGTGCCAATGATTTCTTTCAAGCAATACACATAACTTGCGAAGTCTTTGTATGTATTCACGCTTGATGATGAGCTCAATAATGAAACCGGTGATCAAGAGATGCACAACAGTTGTATTGTCTCAAGCTAGCATAAATTGTTTTGACGAGTTTATGTGTAGGACTTAAGTCGGTAGCACCGCCATTAAGGCTGGCTATGTCTCCCCCCTTTTCTCACTCTTTTCTAGACATTGGTGTGGCCTCTTGTAGAGCATATGCAGTGTGCACAGGCAACTCACATGCGGCGTGCACAGACGGAGGACATGAAGTGCACAGGTAGTGCACATGCAGTTTGCATCTATGTGCACATAGCAGCCAAACTCCAGGCATATGTCAATTGCACCTCAACCTTAAATAGGGAGCGCATCGAGTATGTCAAAACTTGAATATGAGCAGAATGTTACATTGCTCATGCATACAAAACCAAGCTGTTATGAGACTCGATAGAGGTCACAAAACCATGCTTTATTGGTTTATCCTTGGGCTAACATTGATTAAACACAACGTCGATTGACACAAGAAATCCTCTACTGGCATGAAATAAGTCCCGACATTAGATACCAAACAATGCGGACCTAAAAAAATTAGTGCACGACGCTCGTTAGCCACACAAGCCAGCTCATGACACTCGACAACTGATGCGGCAACCCATCGAACAATGACAGTCGCTGACACCAAAATATTTTTTCAAAAGCCCATGGCAATTGTAGGTGGATAACGACAAACAGCGTTGGACGATTTCTCGGTGACTGCACTCGACATATGTCGGCAGTTAGCCTCGCCAGTGCTCGGCAGCTAGTGCATGACTGAGCTTGGCAGCGCCTGACAGCTGTTGGTAGCCAACGCACAACAGTGCGACAACTGAGCCTCGCTAGCTCAGGACAACTGTCGGCGTCTGGTGCACGTCATCGCTTGGCAGAGCACAGTAAAGGTCGGCAACCATCGCACAACTGCGCGGCAACTAGCCTTGCTAGAGCTCTGCAGCGGAGCCTCGCTAGTGCACAACAACTGTCAGCTGGTCTCAACAGTGCTCGGCAGCCGCTCTTGGCAGCTCATGGTAGCGGTTGACAACCAGCGCACGACAGTGCGGTATCTAGGCTTTCCAATGCTTGGCAGAAGCTAACATCAGCGTTGAGGCCTTTAGCTAGGCATGTGTATGCGATCCGGTGCACACATGTTTTAGGATTTTCAAAATAACCAGCAAATTCAAACGTCTTAAACATAGAATGAGGATGGAAAAATGGAGGAACCGATTTTATCCTCCTCGAGGTTATTGAACTTTGAAAAATTTAGGGTATATAGAAAATATACCTATCGAATTAACCTTCACAACCTAGTTGATGAAACTCGACACAAAACCAAAAACCTAGTAGCAGCCATGGTAGCGTGCACAATGTGCGTCAGGTGAGCAGCAGGTGCACAAGGGGCGCGGGTGCGTAGGAGTGCGTGTGGCAGTGCGCACGGGTGCGCGTCGGTGCACAGGGGTGCGTGCGGTGGTGCACAGGGGTGCGCACGGAAGTGTATAGATGTGCGCGTTGGTGGTGCACAGTGGTGGGCGGTGAGGCACAAGGCTGCGGGCGGTTGAGTTAGGGTTTTTTTGAGTGACTGAACTCTAGAGGTTAGAGCTCGTGCTTGATAACGTATTGTAGGAGAATATAATTTGGTGTCTTTTATTGATAAAATGAGCTTTATTTATAAAGACTCACTTAACATACATTGGGTTATTCTCTTACATATTAGGATAAACTCATATAGTTTCTCTATACAAAGTGGTAACATAAAGCCCATAGACTTGACATAGACCAAGACACATATATGAATCATATATCGTACAACAAGAACATAAATGTTAATCTATAGACTATACCTACTGCTACAATTCTTTTCTTCAAATAGCATGATTATAAAGTTGGACTTTTCCAATTTAACTTTGAATTTAAAATATTTACACAGTAGTGTTCACTCGGTCACTGTCTAACATGATTAAAAGATTCAGGCTTAACAATTTTTGAATTAATTGCCATAGAAATATGAGTGTGTGGATTTGCCAGAGTTTTTTTGAGCCGCGTCGGCACTTTAACATTGTTACAGACGCCTGCTTCTAATCTCTCTCATTACATACATATTCATCATGTACGTAATCATGGGCAGATCGATGTAGGTTACAAAAGAGTGAGGTTTTTTTGGCAAATAGGAATTTCATTAAACAAGGAAAACCATTACATGAGGAAGATCCCAACTGAGATTTTCAGAGAAAACATAAACAAGCAACAAACACCCATGAGACACAGCAGGTTTCAACCGGGCAAGCCAACCTTCTTGATCAGCAAAAAGAGAAAGCAACAATGAACAAGAACCAAGGAAGAGCAGCGTGCAGGCAAGAAGAATACAATATTTGTCGACAACACGTTTCAACCCAATCCAATGACCATTAAAAGCTCCGATGACCATTCCAAACAGGTAAAACCCAAAACATAAATTTCAAGAAACAAAATCAAAGAACACATGAGTCAAATTATCTCTGAATTGGAGATCATTTTCTGCCAATAATACAACCTGATAAACTAGTTGAATTGAGAGGGAGGTGAGATCCACAAGTAGATCAAAGAGACAGACACACAAAAGGTGTTCAGACTCTTGTTGCATCACCCGATAAAATTCTGACGGGCAGACCCCGTTTTGATTCGAACTCAAAAGAGCCGCACAGACAAGTTTTGGTAGAAGGAAGAGGATATAGGCCGCTAGCTAAGAGGGGCAAGTTTGAGACGAAGAACAAGTATAGATCTGGTTAAATATTTGTTGGGTTTAAAAGGAATGGATCAAGAAACATATCGAAAGGGAAAAATGATAAGAGGAACAGCCGAGTAGCATGGAGGAGAGCACGAAGCCTCAGATCAAAGATGAACTTTGAGGAAAACCGGCCACAAAGGCTAGAGGAATGATCATGAAAATGATGAAATCGAAAGCAATACAAAGCTAGAATTGAGAAAATTAGAAAAACAAGAAAGATCTCCCCCGATCCTCAAACCAAAGATCTAGATAAGAAAGATCTAAATCTAGTCGAAGGATAGAGGAAGAGGAACACAGACTTGCTGAGGGGTTTTTAGAGAGAAGGGAGATGTTCTCACTCTAAAAGGACCATATGTTTGGGAAATTCTAAACCCCGCATAATCTACACCGTTCCAGAAGAGTGAGGCTTAAGTCCCACCCAAATTTTGGTAGCACATAAATTCCTACATACAATTATGAGCTATTCTATAATATAGTTGTAGTATTTTGGGTTGAGTGCCCCTGAATCTTGGACGACTAGTAAGTCTAACCTTTCGGTTGACTCCTAATCAAGAAAATTGTCTGACGCGCTCCCTCAAAAATGTCAAACTTCAGTTTTTTAATTTACTTTGTATTTAACACAATGAGAGACGAGTATAGTTTTCAGTTGTTATACTGAAAGAGTATAGTTTTCAGTTGTTATACTGAAAGAGTATTTTCAACCATGAACATAGTATAAACTTAGAAATAAGATGTAACGTGAATTTCTTGGTGATTGTAATTAATCATTGTATTGTCTTTCACACTAAGAAGGAATATGTTGATTATATTAGTATTGACTTTGTGATATACAAATATGAAGTTTCAGGTATTCGTAGGGTTATATTTACTTAGTTGAGCTAGGTTTTACATATTTTCTATTTATTTAGTTTCTTTTTGTATTACATATAGAGTTTTTTATGAATCTGATTTTGCATAAACTTGTATTTGAGAGATAAGGCTCACTACGTCCTTTCTATCTAGGCGTAGCATTCATTATAATCTATAATATTAACTGCTCTCGCATTGTTGAGTTTTTTTATATGATAAAAAATCAAATTTTACCCTGTTTCAATTCCTGAATCCGTCCTTGTATATAATTACCTAGTTTGTCACTTCATCGAAAAGAGAGTGCCATAATTAATTACATGCGAAGAGAAACATTTGTCAATTTTCTCTTTAGCTAGTTTGTATTATCCATTAATCCATGCATGTTCAGCTGTTGGGAAACAAATCACATGTGACCATATAGTTGATGGAAATTTGATCACACTAAAATTTCTTTTATAGTTACTTCAGTCATTGTAGTGGAAGCTAGGTCAATAAGTCACCGGGCAATTTAAAAGGCTATTTCGTCATATGAGTTTAAAATTATACGACGAAATCAAAGTTTCGTCGTATGAGTCAGTCCTTATGCGTTAATTTTTTTTCGTCGCATGAGTTCAAATTTATGCTATAAAAACAAGTTCGTCACATAAGTTTGAACTTATGCGACAAAAAAAATTGTCGCATCAAGTCTAAATTCTACTAGTGATCATTAGGCATCAAGCTTTAGTAATTAACATGGTTAAATGGTTTCTGCCGGTAGTATTTCGTATATATAGCCTAAAAGACTAGCAATATTTAAGCAACGTACGAGCTCTTCAAATTAATAAGGGTACGCTTCCACAGTGACACTGCCTTTGAAGCTACAAAGTTGTGGTGGCCGTTGTGTTCATCGACCATATGAATATCTACAAGACTAGAATCGAAATTCAAACGATAATTAATTTCTTTTTCAAACCGGGTTTGGTTTGTATACAGTAATGTATAACATATATATCAAGAATGAATCCTCTAATCATCATTTTAAATTTAATCAAATGATTCACATTTAATATATATGGTGTAGGTATGATTGAATTTTTCATTTAAACCGCTCTCATTTCTAATGTCGAGGGAGAAAGGGACATATGGTAGCCAGTCAAAGTTCAAAGCAGGTAGCGTTGGATTCCAAGGAGATAAAGCTTAAGCTATAGCTAGTTATGAAAGCAAGCAAGCTATCGAGCTCTTATGAGTTTTGTACGAAGAGGCCTCTTAGCTTCTCTAGCACCACTGTTACATACATATTCATCATATAATTACCTACCTCTCTTCCTTTTCTTTTTCTCTCACTTTCATTGATCTAAGGCACTCGTAGCCTGGCTCGCTAGCGACCTATATATGCATAATGCATCTGTAATAAGTTCTGACCAGACTTTGAACGCAACCACAGTCACTGATATATTGTCTGTATTATATACCAGTACGTACCTCCCTCTCCCTCAATGGCTCTCTCACTCAGACATCCTGAAAAAGAATGGCTATAGCTTTCTAGCAAGGACTGGTCGCTATCCATGCCATCTTCTACCCTGCACTCACCCATGTGATGTGTCACCACTCACGTCCCAATCACTGTGCATCTTCATGAACCATGAGTAGTAGTACTACTACTAAACTGATGAAGATGGACCTCGTCGAAATTCTCTGTTCTGCTTCGTCGGCCCTCCACTGTTCACCTTTTGTCTTAATAAGTAACAAGAACAAGTTAACACAGGACCACCACCGCACTACTCAGGCGACTAATTTAGTGCGAGTTAATTTTCGATATCAGTAGGTATATATGTACAGTGTACCCTAAACACTGTACATCCCTTTTCCTTTATTAACTCTCAGGAGAACTCTAGCTAGCTTGAGCTTCTTGCATTTCCAAAAAGACCGACATATATGTCGCAACAGTAACCCCTCACCTTACCGGATCGATCTTCTTGACTTCGTTTTTCGAAAAATAGCTCAAATAATATATCCAAGGTGCTAGCAGCTAGGATTGAGAGCGAAAGATCATCGATATGTATCCTCTTCTTGGCAACATGACTAGCACTCATGACGCAAACTCATCATCACTGCAGCCTCATCAGCCTCACCATTACAACTACGACTCATCTTTTCTTGAAGATCACGAGTCTGACGGAGTAGTGCTGAGCTACTTGCTTTCGCAGCTGCTCGACGCTACTGATTCATCTCAGTCAGCTGAAATCAGCGTCGCGGCTTCAAACCAAGGGCTGATAATGGAGAAGAAGATATCGATCCAGAGCTCGAAGAAGAAGAGAAAGGCGGCGGCGGCACCGAGAAAGAGAAGCAGTGGGAAGAAGGACCGGCACAGCAAGATCTACACGGCGCAGGGCCCGAGAGACCGGAGGATGAGGCTGTCGGTTCAGATTGCCCGCAAGTTCTTTGATCTTCAAGACATGCTTGGTTTCGACAAGGCCAGCAGGACCATCGAGTGGCTCTTCACACAGTCCAAGTCTGCCATCAACGAACTGAAGCAACAGTCGGTCTTGCCGACTTGCAGTACTATTAACTCACTCTCGACTTCTGCCGAGAGCAATGTGGTTGTGAATCAGACAATGCAGACTCACTGTGCTCTTGAGAGTGACTCTTCTATCGGCGGAATGCTCAATAGAGATCCGAAGAAGAACCTGCGAAGATCTAGGGTTGGGAAGCGATCAAGGGACGAGGCCAGAGAAAGGGCTAGAGAAAGAACAAAGGAAAAACTGAGACTCAGATCAAGCTTGCAGGTTAATCAGGACGAAGCAAACCCTAAGGATCTAGGGTTGTTGTGCTTGGGGGAGAAAGATCAGAAACACATGACCAATCACGAATTGCTTGAACAAGGTCGGATGAATTCCATGATGAGGAACAATGCTGATGAACACAAATCTCTCATGGGAAGATCAATTAATGCGAGAAGCAGGCCAAGTTTCGAGGATGATGGTTGTGAATTTCCGGGTTTTACTGGGAATTGGGGTACCAAGATGCAGTCATTTCACCGCAAGATGACAACAAACGTGACCGAGTCATTTACAGGTAACAACCTGCTGCAAGTAGAAAACCCTAGTACACCAGTTATGGGGTTAACCCCCAAACATCAGGAGCCTAGTACTTCACGTCTCTCTTTCAGTAGTTTAAATTCCCAAGAACAGAACAATTCTGGTACTTATTCAAACCGTTGCTCAATTAATTTCATTCCCAACCAAGACTATAACCCTAATTCAATTTTCATTGCCACCTTAATTTCTCAAGACCAAAACCCAGGCCAGTTCCTCAAGTTTAACTGAGACCGTTCAATTCAAATATATGTTAATCTTAATCAAGAAGCTTTTTACACTGCAGTGCAGCGTTTATATTATGAACTGGGACAGTTGCTGTCTTTGAAAGTGTATGCCTGAAGGAGAAGAGCTAATTATGTTTTCAGTAGTATTGTAGTTTGCTTCATTCAAATTTTATTTGAGCTTTTTGGTCATTAAATTAAAAAATGTTGTAATGTAGATATGCTATCTTGAATATACAAGTTTGGGTGATGTGTAGATATATATAGTGTCAGGTATGATTTTACTATCATATTTTTCACGCTTCATGTTTAATTAGACAATGAGTAGCAAAGTGGTACAAAATGACAGTTGAAAATCAAGAAAACTACTAGGAACAATATTGTGCTAGCTCATACATCTCTAGCTTCTTCACTGTCGGCAACTTAACATTGAAGTTCCTACCATAGCAGTAGATGTTACATATTATTAGATGAGAACTACAAATCACATACAGAACGATGAGTGCTTGATCGGCTCGGATGGAGTTCATAACAATATTGATTCTCCTCATCATGAGTGCTCTGAAGCAAAATATTGTTAAGGGCCACCTAGCTGGCAATCATCTTCTTCCAGGTATAGAAAAACAACTTATTAATTGGCTCATTGGCTGTATATATCATCTCCCTGTTTTAATACTCCAATTTCATACAGATTCTTCACCGTTGCTGATGTTTGGGGGGGGGGATTTGTTGTAGTGATTGTTCATAAATGACAGTTCAAGTTTTTAACCAGTGGCATATATATCACTACTTATGTTTCTGTATAGCTTGTAAGACAGCTAGCGTATGCCTTCATGATAAAACTTCCATTTCCTATAAGGTTTGCTTACTTACTCATACCAAGTAAGAAACTGAAAACTTCAAGACGGTAATTTCATTATATATAAAATGTTATTGGATTTTTCTGTGCAGCAAGAAAACTATGTGGTTAATTCATATATTTTCGCCCTTCTTAACTGATGAGTGTTTACTGCTAAACTTCCTGGATTCGCATTTGTTTGCTAGGTGTAAAGGATAATATGGTGTTTCTTATCTGAATTCTGAAGTGTTAATAAAATGCCAATCGATGCTTATTTCTTTTGTTTGTGTGAAAATTATTAATCAGCCTGTCATCAAGATATATAGCTGAGAGTTACCCCTGTATTATTATGGATCATGATTGTTGGTATTGCCATATCTATACCATTTACAACAAAATGCATGACAGTGTGATCTTAACTTTTGTTATTGATCGAAATGTCATATGCAAACATGGTTTATTTTATAAATTCTTATTTATTGAAGAAATTACTAGTCACTCCATCCATTAGCTTTCATATGCTCGACAGTTTATTCTAATATCTTTCAATTTCAATTGGTCACTACATTAACTTTCTGATATCTCACAATTAGGTCTATCCGTTAAGTGAACGTTAAATCTTGCCATTAATTTCAATTTTTAATTATTTTTTTGATAATATTAAATTTTCAAAAATCATTAAAAATAGCCCTCATGTCCAAACAATACTTCAAAAAATCCTACGAACTCGTAACGACGTTTACGTTAAACTCGAAAGATAAAACTCAACAAACTAAAAGTTTGAAAATAATTTTTGAAAACTACTAAAATTTCAAGGTAGAATAATAGAAACTGAAATAAAAATAGGTCGAAATATATTTTTCTTCAAAAAATAAAAAATGTTTCAATTTAACATTCCATGTTATAATTCTTAACTTATTTATTAGGGGGTGTTAAATTGTACCATTGTCTATTTTCAAAGGAAAATATATTTCTAGCTATTTTTATTTCTGTTTTTATTTTCAAAAATTATTTTCAAACTTTTAGTTTGTCTAGTTTTGTTTTTTGAGCCATAGAATTAACATAGACATCGTTATGTATTCATAAGATTTTTCAAAGCATAATTTGGACATCGGAGCTATTTTTAATGACTTTTGAAAATTTCATATTATCCAAAAATTTATTAAAAATTAAAGTTAACGATAATTTTAACGGTCACTTAACAGATAGATCTAATTGTGTGACATTGAAAAGTTAATAGAGTATGTGACCGATTGAAATTGAAAAATATTAGAGTGAACTGTCGAGCACATAAAAATTAATGGAGTGACCAATATTTTCTCTTTATTTATTTGTTTTGCTGTTTTGAAATGGTTTATTAACAAGGATTTTCTCGTATGTAATGGAGTCCTAAGTTGGTTAGGATCATAATATATAATTCTGTGTTTGTTGTAAAGGAAGTTTGATGTGAAACGGGTTGTTAAGGAAAGAAATCCTAATTTGGTTAGGATATTCTTTCATACCTAATAAATAATATTCTATGTTTTATTGTGGCTTAACTGGATTTCCTGTTTGGACAGGAAATAGGGTTGCGGTAGTAGAGCATGATGCTATATAAGAGAGATGTTGTCTTCATCAAAAATATCCTTGCATGCTTAGCATTTGAAAGAGGATTTTTTTCGCCGCCTTGGTTACAAGTCTAATTGTTCCTTGTTTAGTTGGACTTGGTGTGTAAGTTTGTTTGTTTAATTCTAGTTGGTTGAGAGAGCAAGGTTAGTGTATCAAGGCTACTGTCTGTACCTTGAAGAAAGGAGAAGACCATACACCTAGTTGAATTTGAATTTGTAATAGACTAAGATGTAAAAGTGTTGTAAAACCCTATAGAAAATTCAAGTAGTAGTGATCTTCTCGGCTTGTGTTTCATTGTGATTTTTTCTCAATTTGAGGTTTTTACACAGCGTCAAAATCTGATATTTGTTTGCTATTTAAACTGTTGTCTATTCATTAAGGATTGAAAGCTCTTTTGACAAAACTCCTGATCATGTTAGGGGTGGCCATACGAAACCGAAAACCGAAAAAAACCGAACCGAAACCGAACCGAAAACCGAAAAAAACCGAACCGAAGACAAACCGAACCGAAAAACAAAAACCGGACCGAACCGGGTATGTATGGTCCGGTTTGCGGTTTGGGGTCCGTAGAAACCGGACCGGACCGAAAAACCGGAAAAAAAAAATAAATAAATAAATAAATATATAAATAAACTCATAATTAAAAGGACTTTAATTATGTAGTAGGAAGGAAAAAGACTTTAATTATGGAAGAAAATTTATCAAAAATCTCGTAATATAAGATTTGTTAGGAATGGTGAAATAGGACTATGGTTAAAAAATCACGTAATTCGGATAACGTCTCGGTGTCGATAGTAGCGGTCAACCCTATTTACTGTTTTTATTCCCTATGAGGAGCCATATCGTCGGAAGGTAAATGTCCCAAAATTTTTATATGGGCGGTTGCGTCTCATCTACGTGAGTGTTTTTCGTGTAGAAGGTTTGACAAAAATATGTAATATAGAGGTAGATATGAGCGTTTCCGTGTGATAACTAACGACGTATTAGGGTTGACTGTTTCGATCGATCCCTTAACTTTGTCGGATCTAGTTGAATTTTTTTCCACATACATATTTCTTCATAATGATCATATCTGACGGTCGAATTTTAATTTTTTACTTTTAGTCATCGGAATCACAATATGCATACTAATGTTGTATAACTTGTTTATTAGGTTTTAAGCAAATGCACAACTTTATGAACCAACTCTACATAGAAGCAAAATTATCAAAAAACTCGTGAAATAAGATGTGTTCGGAATGATGAAATACAGCTCTGTTTAAAAAATCACGTAATTCGGGTAACGTCTCGGTGCCGATTATAGCGGTCAACCCTATTTACCTTTATTATTCCCTAGGGGGAGCCCTATCGTCGGAAGGTAAATGTCCCAAATTTTTTATATGGGCGATTGCGTCTTATCTACATGAGTGTTTTTCGTGTACAAGGTTTGACAAAAATACGTAATATAGAGGTAGATATGAGCGTTTCCGTGTGATAAGTGACGATGGATCAGGGTTGACCGTTTCGATCGAGCCCTTAACTTTGTTGGATCCAGTTGAATTTTTTTCCACACACATATTTCTTCATAATGATCATATCTGACGGTCGAATTTTAATTTTTTACTTTTAGTCATCGGAATCACAATATGCATACTAATGTTGTATAACTTGTTTGTTAGGTTTTAAGCAAATGCACAACTTTATGAACCAACTCTACATAGAAGCAAAATTATCAAAAAACTCATGAAATAAGATGTGTTCGGAATGATGAAATACAGCTCTGGTTAAAAAATCACGTAATTCGGGTAACGTCTCGGTGCCAATTGTAGCGGTCAACCCTATTTACCTTTATTATTCCCTAGGGGGAGCCCTATCGTCGGAAGGTAAATGTCCTAAAATTTTTATATGGGCGGTTGCGTCTCATCTACGTGAGTGTTTTTCGTGTACAAGGTTTGACAAAAATACGTAATATAGAGGTAGATATGAGTGTTTCCGTGTGATAAGTGACGATGGATCAGGGTTGACCGTTTCGATCGAGCCCTTAACTTTGTCGGATCCAGTTGAATTTTTTCCCACATACATATTTCTTCATAATGATCCTATCTGACGGTCGAATTTTAATTTTTTACTTTTAGTCATCGGAATCAAAATATGCATACTAATGTTGTATAACTTGTTTATTAGGTTTTAAGCAAATGCACAACTTTATGAACCAACTCTACATAGAAGCAAAATTATCAAAAAACTCGTGAAATAAGATATGTTCGGAATGATGAAATACAGCTCTGGTTAAAAAATCACGTAATTCGGGTAACGTCTCGGTGCCGATTGTAGCGGTCAACCCTATTTACCTTTATTATTCCCTAGGGGGAGCCCTATCGTCGGAAGGTAAATGTCTCAAAAATTTTATATGGGCGGTTGCGTCTCATCTACGTGAGTGTTTTTCGTGTAGAAGTTTTGACAAAAATACGTAATATAGAGGTAGATATGAGTGTTTCCGTGTGATAAGTGACGATGGATCAGGGTTGACCGTTTCGATCGAGCCCTTAACTTTGTCGGATCCAGTTGAATTTTTTCCCACATACATATTTCTTCATAATGATCATATCTGACGGTCGAATTTTAATTTTTTACTTTTAGTCATCGGAATCACAATATGCATACTAATGTTGTATAACTTGTTTATTAGGTTTTAAGCAAATGCACAACTTTATGAACCAACTCTACATAGAAGCAAAATTATCAAAAAACTCGTGAAATAAGATGTGTTCGGAATGATGAAATACAGCTCTGGTTAAAAAATCACGTAATTCGGGTAACGTCTCGGTGCCGATTGTAGCGGTCAACCCTATTTACCTTTATTATTCCCTAGGGGGAGCCCTATCGTCGGAAGGTAAATGTCTCAAAAATTTTATATGGGCGGTTGCGTCTCATCTACGTGAGTGTTTTTCGTGTAGAAGTTTTGACAAAAATACGTAATATAGAGGTAGATATGAGTGTTTCCGTGTGATAAGTGACGATGGATCAGGGTTGACCGTTTCGATCGAGCCCTTAACTTTGTCGGATCCAGTTGAATTTTTTCCCACATACATATTTCTTCATAATGATCATATCTGACGGTCGAATTTTAATTTTTTACTTTTAGTCATCGGAATCACAATATGCATACTAATGTTGTATAACTTGTTTATTAGGTTGTAAATAAATGTGCAACTTTGTGAACTATAACCATTTTTCACTATAATGATAATAAGATGAAAAATTATGAATTTGGAAAAAAAAACCGAAAAACCGAACCGAACCGCACCGAACCGTAGGTGTGGTTTGGTTTGCGGTTTGGCCTCTTGAATAGTAAAAAACCGAACCGAACCGAAGTATAACATTGGTTTGGTTCGCGGTTTGGGGTATAAACCGAACCGAAGTGGACCGGAGCCAGCCCTAGATCATGTTAGGGGTTCTATTGACATAATTCTCTTTAAAAAATGAGATGGAAAAAATGTTATGATTGCACAAATGTGCGTTGACGATATTGTGTTTGGCTCCACTTCTGATATGTATGTAAAAGAATTTACTTTCATCATGGAAAAAGAATTCAAAATGAGTATATATGGTGAGCTTAACTACTTTCTTAGACTTCAAGTTTGCCAATTCAAGGACGGTATGTTTCTTTTCCAAACTAAGTACGTTGAGAACTTGGATAAGAAATTTGGTATTGACTCAAAGAAAAAAGTAGTAAATCCCATGAGCACCAATACTATATAATTTGAGAGGACAAACTTGGTAAGTCTGTTGATTAAACTCTTTACTAGAGTATAATTGGGAGCCTCTTGTATCTTCTAGCAGACCTGCCATATCTTTCAGGGTAGGTGTGTGCACACGATTTCAAGCAAATTCTAAAGAATCATATCTCAAAGCTGTAAAGAGAATAATCTGATATGTGGTAAATAGTCTAAATACAACTTAAGGATCTTATATACCTTTGATACTAATGTGGAAATTGCAGGATTCTCAGACTCCTATTAGGGAGGAGACAAAAAGGATATGAAGAGTACATTAGGAGGTTGTTTCGTTGTCAGGAACAATTTGGTTGCTTGGTATAGCAAGAAGAATTGTACTTCCTTGTTCAGCTCTTTTATCACTTGTCAACCAAACAGTTCATTGCTCTGAATGCTCATATTGATCATCTTGAAAGAGAAAACAAGGAGATCTAGCATAAACTTGCTTCCTTGAGAGTTGTTTGCGCTTCTGGACACCCAGACTCTTTGGATTCCTAGACAAAAAAGGGGACTGCTGTCATCTCTTTGTTGTGTTATCTTTTTGCTATGTTTATTGGTTTTCTCTGTACTTGTAGCAAACTATTGTTGAACTTGTTGGATTAAATGTGGGTTATGTGTAACCTAGTTTTGTGTGTTAAAAAATTAAAATGTATCATTAACAGGTAAGATTTTGTATTGGCATAACAAAGGGAGACATTGTTGGTATTGGTATTCTTATACCATTTACAGCAAAGTGCATGGTAGTGTGATACTGACTTTTGTCATTGATCGAAATGTCATATGCAAACATGGTTTATTTTATAAATTCTTATTTATTTGTTTGTTTTGGAATGGTTTATTGTCAAAGATTTTCTCGTATGTAATGGAGAAAAGTCATACTTTGGTTAGGATATTCTTTCATACCTAATAAATAATATTTTATGTTTCATTATGGCTTAACTGTATTTCCTGTTTGGACAAGAACTAGGGTTGTGGCAGTAGAGCATGATGCTATATAAGAGCATCAATTTGAGGTTTTACACAGCGTCAAAAATCTGATGTTTATTTGTTGTTTAAACCGTTGTCAGCCCATTGAAGATCAGCTCACATTTATGTACCTTCAATGTTACACAATCCTTGCTGATCAAGTTCTCAGCTATGATCACTAGCTATGAGAATTCAGTTATTCTTAAGATAGGTACTTGGTAGTTGCAATTTGCGGCTTTTAAATTATGTATTTATAAATACAAATATCTTATCTACTTTCTTAATTGAATAATTTTGTTCCCTACTAGCTAGTTATGTTTTTGCAGCTTTTGCCACTGTATATTTGCATTTAGTTACAAATTAGAAATTTATTATCATCATAGCTAGAATTAGAATTGTCGCAAAAGTAATCTAAGATGAGATTGATTACTGTGTAGGAGGAAGTTGCTCAACTTTATACACCAATTTCAGCTACTTTCAGGTTATTGTGAACAATTATTGTTTTTTATTTATTATTATTATTATAGTTTTTTGTCCAAGGACTATAATAGTTGGTCAATCAATTTAATCTTTCCGATCTATGACAGTAGACAGTTTATTGGAATTCGCGGAAGAAACATTGAAATAATTTATACTGAACGGCAAGCCGCAAATAATGTTGAGATTGATCCAGATATAGAGTACTGGTTCTGGTAGCCAAAAAACAACAAGCTCCTTGATCACTCTGGTCTTAGCCTCTCGCCCAGGTCAGGTAAGGCTGCAGAGCAAGTCCTTACAAGTCTTGGTTAGCTACCCTGAGTTATATATCATACTATTACTGAAGTATAATGTATATGTACACATTCACTTCTAATTATTCGATCCCAGATCGAGAGACAAAGGTGATCGGCTGTTAAAGAGGGCCGGAGTATAATTAATACAAGCTTGTATGACCGATTCCTAAAGAAAATACTAACATCGTGAGGAAACTTTATTAATCAAGCCGAATTAACTATCTAAAGTTTTCAATCATGGATTAACATCAAGAAACGCAATCATGTGAGGATTACTAATTAGTTTCTAGTTTGATAGATCACTTCCAACCCAGGAAGAGATGGAACAAATATTTCCAACCCAGGAAGAGATGGAACAAATATAAAATTGGTAGATTACTGACCTAGAACGCTTGCATAATATGGCATTGTTCGATACTTCGATATATCTGTCCCTGCAAATTAGCTGGGCCGGCGATCAATCTATGCCTCCACATCGTCGCCCTCAAAGAAAGACAACGCCAAAACCAAGCAATAGCGGCTCAAATAACTAATTAAAATGGCCGCTACACACAGTGAAACGTGCAGATTTGGCTTACTGTTGATCAGTTACACTACCACAGCTTTTTTTGTATGAGAAGTGTATATTTTGCAGCTGCACTACTAATTCTGTGAAGTTCACACTTTACTGCAAAAGTCGAGAGAGAGAGAGAGAGAAACTCTCTTTTCTTGTGTAGGTATGCCTCATTATTCAAAGCTGTGTATCGAGATCTTTCTCTTCTTTCAGTGCAGGATTTGTCTGTCTGAAATTGATCAGTTGCGTGATCTTATGGCAGTGTTAGGTTTGGTTAACCGCTAGCTAGCCATATATATTCATGAAGAATTGTACATACATGTAGCTAAGCTAGATCAGATGTAGACTACTGTATGTCGTATTTATATTTTGAGGTATTTGACAATACATCTAATTTACTAGGTTTATTTTAAATTAAACCCACATTTTACATTCTTTTAAAATACACCTGTCTATTAATTAGGTTGATTTATTAAAAAAAATATATTTATATTTAATTTTAAAAATAGAACATATTCAATAATGAAATTGCAAGATTTGCCACTAAACCTTAAACCTTAAACCCTAACCCCTAAACCCTAAAACTCTAAACCCTAAAACTCTAAACCCTAACCCCTGAACTCTAAAACTATAAATCCTAACCCCTAACCCCTAAACCCTAAAACCATATACCCAAAACCCAATTCCTCCATAAACCCTAACCTCTAAATCTTAAACCCTAACCCCTAACTTAAAACCATATGCCCAAAACTCATCAATTCCTCTATTTGTAACCTAATTTAAAGGTAGAAAACAAAATGAACATCAGAAGGGTAAAAATGACAGTGAAAAAATTGAAATAAATTTAAATTTATGAAATAAAATCTATAAGGCAAGCTAAATTATTGTATTGGTGTAAATTTAAAAACAAAAAATGAAAGGGTTTATCTTAAAAGAAGGTGATTTTTAGGTTTTTTTTTCTAATTATCTCTTATATTTTCCATTTAATTATGGTTGTCGCATTTAATTATATGTGCATTTGTATTAGTTTATTATTGCAATAGTATATCACTGTTGCATGAGCTTCTTTTTTAGGGAAAATGAGACATATCTATTGATCAAAGATCATACGACCAAAACGGTCAAGTGTGAATAGTCTGAAGACCATACAAATGCAGAGTTACGTTACGATCTATAACTACGAATTGAAATAACAACCTCAAAACAGTATCCAAAAAGGCGGATAAAACACTAGAAAGCATAATAACATGTTGACATCCTGCCAGCTCCACCTCCTTTCCTGATTAGAGGTCTAAGACTCAATGGTGTACCTTTTGTCATAATAAAAAATAGATGTCACTTATAGAATGCCAACATGGATTATAGAATGCCAACATGGATCTTTCCTAGTTACCCTAGCAGACTACTCTTCCTCAACCTCTGATTCGAGGCCTGAATCCATAGCTTCATTTTCGTCGAGACTTGGTTCCATGGAGTCCGTGTTGAGATATATATCTCATATCGGGAATATGAGACCTTACATATGGGTTTATAAGGGTTTGAACTACTCTCTCTATTACCAATTGGTTTTGGAGTTGAACCACAAACTATTTTATCATGGTATCATAATGGGTTACCCACGTCCACGTGTGAAGCCCAAAGGTCACACGAACTCCACTATCACCTAAGTTGTTGTCCACGTGTTAGGCTTAAAGATTCGCCACATGCGGGGAGTGTTGAGATATATATATATATATATATATATATATATCTATATATATATATATATATATCTATATATCTTATCGAGAATATGAGACATTGTCTGTGAGTTTATAAGGGTTTGGGTCACTCTCTCCATTGCCAATTGGTTTTGGAGTTGAACTCCATACTACTTTATCATGGTATCAGAGCAGGTTACTCACGTACACGTGTGAAGCCCAAAGGCCATACGAACTCTACGACCACTCAAGTTGTTGTCCACGTGTTAGACTTAAAAATTCACCACACGTGCGGCGGCGTGTTGAAATATATATCCCACATAGAGAATATGAGACCTTGCATGTGGGTTTATAAAGGTTTGGGCTACTCTCTCTATTACCAATTGGTTTTGGAGTTGAACCCTAGATTACTTTATCAGCACGAACCCTCCCCCAAAGCTAGCTTTCTTCTTGTTTTGGCTTCCTCTCGGCCTTCCTAGCTTTTCCCCGTTTCTTTAGAGACTTGCTGGTCTTCCTAATACTTAAAACACAACCCTCAGACACTGAAAAACCTAGCTCCTCCAGGTTCAAGGGAAAAGGGTCAAAGGTCAACATATGGTGAGCTTTCTTACCTGCAGGGGTCTCATCCTCTTCCCTGCCTCGATGCACACCTGTAGAATTAGATGGAGAGGGAAAAGCTTGCACCTCACAGATTTGTATAGACTGCTTTGATTTTGGAAAGAGGGAAGCCATGCATGGTGAATTCGAGACAGTAAGAGTTGAGGCCGAGTTGGCCCTAAAAACAATTGGAAAGGGCGTAGCTGCCCTAGGCACCTCTAGAGCCGGATCTGTAGCCTTTGCAATTTCTCTAGGACAATCCTCACCTCCATGATTCAACGTAGAGAAAGTGCTACATCTTCCTACCAGTCTTTCATACTAGTAGAACACCTGAAGAACATTTGTCAGAGAAACCCTAATATGGCGTTTTAGTCTCACTGGTTGATTCAGAGGGAGGGTGATCCGAACGCAAGAAAGTCCTCATTGGAATCTGTCGTTATCAACTTGCAAAACCGGTCCAATAGTCTCCGTTACCAACGACCTTGTTGTCACTGCTGTTAAGAGTGTTGCAGGAAGACCTTCAATTCTGATCTAAATCCATACAAAGTCTAACGGAATCGTCATGATATCCGAAAAGTCATCGTAATCGTTGAGGACGATCATGACTCTCTGGTACACCCATGGTCCACCTCTCTTCACCCTAGTCAAGTCCCTTTCCGATGTGAAAGTGAACAAAAAACGATTCCCTCTGTCCTGCACTTCCACCAGAGTAGGAAGCCTCCACATGGAGCGGACTGCGCTCCTGAATGAATCGAAAGCAATGGTACATGAAGTATTGAGACGCCCAACTAGGTAGAAACGTTGAGCCATAAAACCATTCTTGGGACACCAAAGGTTCTCCATGTTGACTGGTTCTTGATTGCTTAGGGAGAGCTTGGAGATCAGGCTAGCCGTCACTGAAGTGGTAGAAACGGTTGCTGTTTTGAGAGCCATTGACGTCATTGTCATGGAAGAGGGATCACGCCGCTCAGCTAGGAAACCTTAACCCTAGATAGAGAGGGAGAGAGAAAAAACCCTAGCCACCGTATTTTTTAACACTGTTGCATGAGCTTTTGTTGCAAGTAAAATAGCGAAATTGAAACCCCATAACCATGCCTTGTTAAATTACTTGCTATAATTTGCGGTTTGCCTCACCTAATGTGATAATCCAATGACTTTATTTCGGAACACTAAAGAACGTCCCGTAAACTAATATTGTCAATAAGTATATAGTAGGATTGGTAGCATAAATAGCAGATTATATAGGAAAAACGAGACATAGTTGCCCGTAAGTTGTTTTTTATTCATTAACAAGGAACTAGAAAGGAAATCCAAACAGCGCATAAGATCTGATTCTGCTAGCATTCTAGCAAGTAGCAACACTGCAACACACTTCTACACAGTGACAGTTATGAATATATGTGACAGAGTGACTGAGTGACCAGCTAGCTATGTCTTTCTCCATCTCTGTACTCTTTGAGTCTTTGTGATAGTGAGAACCAACCAGAGACCTACCCTATATAACTGTGGCAGTACTCTGTTCTTGCACCAACTTTGATTGTGTTTCATATGTTTAGTCAATTTGGTGCAGTTTATAGCACAATTGCTTTTGTCATTCAGGCTCGACGAGAAGAGCACACCAGAGCAGACCTTTCTGTATATGAGCAGCAGCACAGTCGTTTTTCTTTTTATAAAGATCGATCCAGAACTGCTGCTACTTGATTATAGATGAGCTGGTCCTCTGATCTCCGCCGGAGGGCTTTGCGCCGTCTCATGCATGCACAAAACTAACAGGCTATGAACGATTGGTTTACTTTTGCAGACTGCTGCACTTTCAAGTTCACAGAGAAGCTTTTCACTCTCTATTTACTCTGCATCGTTTTAAGTTAAAATAGTGGTTAAATTACGTGGGCAATATGTGACAATATATGCATATCCTATAGTGTGACCACTCTTTTGGACACTTGTTTTTATGGACTCAACAATGATTAGCTAAACGTTGACGTTTCCCGAACCAGGTAAAATATGAAAACTACACGAGAAGAAAACCATTACAATCATTTTATGCGTAATTTGTTCGACTATCACATTATGAAAAAATTTCATTATCTGACCAAAAAGTACTATCATTAACAAATTGAAGCTGCTCACTGCACCAAATAAAGGAAGCCTGGGGTGAACTAATACCATCATTTTGATTATTTCAACACGATTCTATACAAAATGGAATGCCCTCTTTAGTCATTAACTGGTACACTCTTTTAAACTAAGAGAACATGAAAATTGTCCATGCATTCAGGCAATATCATAAGTGGAATCCACATCTATAGCTCTACAAGCAAACTGCAAAGGGAATGATTTCATGACTTCTTGTGTACCCTTGTTCATAAACAATCATAGTAGCTAGAAGTGTCTCACTTTGACTGCAGTGCCATTGTGCCTGCTTGAAGAAATAGAATTCTGAGACCATGACAAAGGCTTGACTCGCCCAGCAAGTAAGCTAGATGCGGCTGCAGCACTTATTTTCCTTCTTTTGGATTCCAGTTCCAAGGCTTTCTTAGAAGTCCCAGATGACCTAGGAAAGATTGAAGAAGCATTGATCAAAGCTCGCTTGTCCTTCCTATTCCTGTCAAACTTGGCAGAGAACTTGACCTGTGATGCAGTTGCAGTATCCTCTTCTGCCACTGGAAGCAGTCGTATATGGAGGCCCCTTTTCCTTGAAGCAGCCTCTTCTTCAGCAACTCTTTTCTTTTGAGACTGAAATAAAAAGATTATAATGACAAGACCTTCTATCCAATACTAAGTTCAGTTCATTCTCTACAAAAAGGGAGAAAAAAGATCCATAAAATAAATCAAAATTTTTGTGCTTTGATCCTAATAATAGATAAACTTCCCAAAAACCTAAATGCTATGGGAATGTGGACTGTGCAGAATGAAAAACTAATTACCTCTCCACTGTTACTTATCTGTTATACAAACCTAAAGACCGACAATTTTTCTTTCAACAAAAAACAAAGGAGAAATATGGTCTCAGTGACATACTCTAAGTTTGGCCCTGAGAGCCTTGTTAAGGGCATAATCATCTGAATGCCTGTCATCAGACATTCTTTGCAAGCAGACAAGCACTGGTTCAGCTTCTTTCTTCTTTTGCAAATCCTCTTCTTGATGTTCAAGACGGTAAAACGGATCTGCGAGCATACCTTTTTCTGTAGAGAAAAGAATTATATTTAGTTAAAATAATGCAAAAATATTCCCAAATTAACTATTTGATCCATTTCTCCCTCTTTAATTCCAAGTCAGCCAATCTATTTTAACGAGGCATCAAAATCCAGAAATGTAAAACCAACCTTCTTCTGCAGGAAGTGCAAAGGTTTCTGCATCCTCAATGTCAAAATCCTCAGTCTTTTGTTGAGCCCCACTGATAATCACATACTGACAATTCTTCGGATCTGTCTGAATAACAATCTCCTGTTTGCAGCATGCAGCCTTCATGGAAAAACTCCATATCTGCAGGGTAAAAGACAATACTCATCATTAAAAACATGAATTTCATTATCAGGGGGCCAGACAATGCAATTTCTATCAGCGTAGTACAAAACAAACGGAAAACTCAGGAAGGATAAGTATTAAACATACCTTTGTAGAATAATAGTTTCCCACTTGCTTTTTTTCAGCATTGAACCGAACACCCTTTGCAATCATAGAATTGCACCCACCGCACCATATATTATAAGGCATCTCAAACCTGAAAGGAAATTAATTATCAGAAGTTTTCAAAATTTCTCCACTTTAAAGTTGAACTACACATGTTCTCTAAAATGTTAGTAACCCCAACTGTCCAGTCCCTAATCATTCAATCCAAATCACCAGAAAGAAAAAAGAAAAAAAAAGTGCAGATTCTTTAAGTGGACACTACCTTATCTCTTACACAAATTTGTATTTTGGTAAACATTACAAAAAGTAGAACAAGAGTATACCCCAGAGGAATTACCTAAGAGAGAAAACTCCCAGATATTAATCCCTCCAGAATATAGCATATAGCCTATGAAAATGAATGACAGTTAAAATGATAGCTAGTATAGTGACATCTCATCAGTGATACTAAATTCCCTGTCATAATGATAGCTGAATATACACATATAGGAAATGATTTTATGGTTCCTTTCAGAAGAAGTTAGCATCAAAAAACGCCTACAAACAAAAATTGTCCCTATGCAAATTTTTGAGTAGGAAGAACAGTTAACACTTGTTAAAATACGAGCAAAACAGGACTCGACTCCCTTCATTAGCAATTACGCGAGTAAGTCAACCACAATAGAACTTTCCATTACGAAGCACAGACATGAAACACATAAACACCAACCACCTAACAAAAACACAAGCCTGATATGTTACCTTATGACCAAAATTCCCTGATCCAGCTTGCGTGCTCTCTCCCTCAGAGGATGTTGGCCATTGAACTTGTTCAAAGAGCCCTGCACACATTACCACCGTGAAAATCGGTACACCAAGTTACCAATCCTATCACAAATTCACAATACAAAACAGAAACTGTAGGTTCCAAGCTTACCTGATTCGGGGTCCATTCCGGCGGATAATAAAAGTTGTCGGCTCTGGCGGCTGCGAGTGTAGACTGCAGAAATCGAAACGAACACCAGATTAGCAAACTGATCAAATCCAATCATATGTTAACAGATACAAACACATTCAAAGCCACTACTTCATATCAACATAAACAATTCCATTAACTTTATTTACATGAAGAAAAAACTAAACTTGATATTGAAATTACTCATCCCCAAAATATATATATAATCTTTTGGCACAATTAACCACCTAGAGTATTGGGAAAATCGACCCATTACAATCCAGAGCAAGACAAATTGAATTGACGTAAAACCCCCAAAAGAGCAACACAGCAGGAAACCCTAATTTTACTAATCGAAATTGAGAAAGAGGAGAGCGTACCATTTTTTGTGGGCTGAATTATCCGATCGAAGGTTTAGGGTTTCTGATTAGAGTGTTTTGGATTTGAAACGTCGTATTTGAATCTGTGGTTTCACCTCTCCGTGTTTAGTTGGACAACGAAGACGGTGGCGGTCTCCACGATCTTAAGGGCCTTGGGCTCATATAAAACGAGGCCCAACCTAAAGGTTTTTTTTAAAGGGGGTTTGGACTCAGAAGCAACTAGGTTTGTGAAGAGCTGGAATCATTCGCGTTGGACAATGAGGGAGATTCGAATGCGAGCCTAATACAGAGCATATATGATTTTGGTTTTTGGATTCAAGCTACCGACGTTAGTTCTTTGCCTTGGATGAAGGGAGGAAATGATGGGAAAATATGCGATATTATTTCAGAGTTTTCAGCACATGAGGTGGATATTACGTGAATAGTTAATATTAGTTGATTTTATATATGAATGAGTAAGATTACATCATATACTTGCATGATTTTCTGATATTGTTTTTGTATGTGAAGCAACGACTAATTAACATACTCATGATCTATAATATTCCTCTTAATTTGCATTGTTATACTGTTGTTCTTTCCATCAAACAAACAATCTTATTTATCGACATCATTACCTGAATGAAACTAAAGTTTTGTAAAAAGGCCTTACTATAACACGTATTCTTTTCGAAACGTAACATGAGTTCAAATTTCGACATTCTTTCATAACCGATAGAAAAAGTCACAAAACTCACAAAAGTGAGAGAACCCTTCCTAATCCCATATATGCAATATGCAATATGCAAATTGGAGCATCGCCCTCTCTAGGAACAACCATGATAGAACTCGAGCATGCAGCAAGGCAAACTCACTACCTTCCAGATATGAGATATGTCAAACAAAACATCGACCGGACACGGCTGCAGAGCATGACAGTATATACTACTCGATCATATCGCGTGCCAGCTTCTTTCTCTTTTAATATTTTTGGTGCAAGTTAGCATGGTGCGGGGTAGCACCGAACTACAACTAGAATTCTAGATAGCTTAATCAATCTCTTCAAGGAAACAAAAGCTTTTACACTAATCCAAAACCCTAACTTTATATTGGTATATATATATGTTTTAGCTTAGCTTAGCTTAGCAATGACAGTATCACTATGCCGTGCCGTCACAGCTACTCGTGTTTGTTTTCTTAGTTATATATCGATCACTAGAGTTTAGAAATAGAAATATAGCCACCAGTCATAAAAGTAATTAATATATCTCATGGTAATAATAAGAGAAAATGCGTATTACTATTTACTACTAATTTAGCCAACTCTTAGCATTTTTAAATTATTCTAAATAAAATTTGTTCATGTGTCATTATTTGTGTCTAGGATCTAGATGAACAAATCTTTATTAAAATACTAAAGAAACTATATTATTGTAATACCATTTTACCCTCATCCTTTAAACATGTTTAGAGAGAGAAAATAAAAAAGAGATAAGTTGGCCGGAACCTCACCGGCTCCGATAACCGGTCGATGGACTTCGGTCACCGAAATATCATCGGACCCTTTAAAATTTCACCGGAATATCTTCAAACCGTACCAAAACCATTTCGTACAATCGTTGAATGTTTTATTAGGGTCAGTAATATTGAAAAATGATTTACTAAAGGTAATTAATAAACTTTATGAATATACTTTACTAGAGGTAGTAAAATTTATAGGTGAACTTTACTGGAGGCAGTCGTGATGAAAAATAATTTACTAGAGATAGTAGACTTTATAAGGAAACTTTACTAGAGACGGTAAATATTATACAAATTTTATTAAAGGTAGTAAACTTTATGAAGAAATTTTACTAAAGATAATAAACATTAATTTTATCTAAAACAGAACCAAAATCAAAACACAAACACAAACACATGCACGTAGTCATCATCAATCCAAACATTTACTATCATCAAGTGGAATATATATGAAAGTAGTAAAGTTTGCATTTTCTCTTTATTACCTCCAGTAAAAAATTTATTATCCAATAAACATCAATTTTTAAGCCAAAAAAATTCTTTGGGCACCACGCACCTAGACATCTCTGGCATGAGCTGGTGGATGCCGGCTCTCTACTCACCGGCTTCGAAGCCTCCTCACCGGATCCGGCTCCCTCACATGCCTCCGCTTCCCCCTTCATCCTCGCCAAGAAGAGCCCCAACTCTGTCGTCGTCATCCTCCCTCACCGGATCACTGGTGCTTCCCCGGAGAGAGAGACTTGTCGGTGGTCGAAACCCTTGTCGACAGAGGAGATAGACTGAGTATCCTCATCCAATGCTCCATTGCTTACAACTTTAGCATCAGCCGGACTTAGTATTCCGTGAAGAACATGCAATGGACTAGTAATTCAAAACTTAAAACCTACAAAAACACAACAATGCGGTATCCCCAACAGGCCAACAACAATTCAGCACCAGAATTCACAAAACAACCAATTTCATTCACCTTTTACAATCTAGTAAACCAAATTAACCAAACTCAGTAATAAAAAAGAGCAAAAGGGCAGCATAAGTAAAAACCAGACCTTTTCGGCAGTGTTTAGACACATTCCTCCTTGTTTGCAAGAATGCCAACTTCTCCAAGAGCCCAGTTTCTGCTGTAGCCACTGCCAAACCATAAGTGTAGAACCCCAGGAAGATGTGCCAAGGCAACACCCTTAACCTTACCGTGCGCGCTTCCCCTCTATGCCAGAAGCTCAAGAAACCCATCAACCACTGCAACAATCACCAAAACCAATATCAGCCATTGTTTTCTTCTCAATTTGGTCAATGTGGAACACAAACAATACTAGAATGCTCAATGTGGGTCTTCCTATTCCAATTGAAACCACAAAAAGAAAAGGATCAACTATGGAAGTGAATGAGCAATCCTCTACAATGACACTGAAGTGACTAAACCCACCAATATTAGTGTTGGACTCCATCTGGCCCCATTTGTATAAATATATATTTTATGTCGCCAATTAAGGTATGAGAGACAAAGAGCCGCAATTTAGAGGTTCTATAGAAGTTGTTCTTCTATTTGGTCTTTCTCCTTTATGAGTGTATTTTGGATGTGATAAAGATTTTGGGTGTGAAAGATTTTGGGTTTGAGTCTTGTTTATTGTTTCCTTGTAATCTCCTTTTTGATATTAGTGGAATCTCTTCATCGCCCGTGGATGTAGCCCTTTGATTTGAAGTGAACCATGTAAATCTCTGGTCTCCTTAGATTTTCTGTCTATTTATCTATTCTCATATTTCAGTACTTCATACTTGTTTGACGCTTCCGCACAACAGGTGTATTCAGTATACAGACAACATGACCTTCAAGCTTAGCCAACATCTAAAGCATCCTAAGCATCTATGCTCATTGACAATGTTGATCAACTTTGTCATTAAGTTCTTAAAGATAAAAGTTGAAACTTAAAGTGCAAGAGAAAAAATGTACTTGTGTTTCATTTAGATTGAAGCTGATGGGAGATTGCTAAGGGACCATAAATGGCCTCACTAACTATTATCCATGATCACTTATAACAACAATGCAGTTTTCAGGAAGCAAACAGCTTTGTGAATTCAACCCCAAATATCAAACTTGAGTTTATATGGAAGAATTGATGAAGAGAAGCAAGTACCTGAGCTCCAAACATGACAATGCAAACCAAACCCATCCAAGAATGAAGACTATAGAAGTTAGCCACAACACCCTTCTGGCCCTGAAATTTTGTCCAAATCCCAAAGATCCCAGACCACAAGGCCACACCTTGAAGACACAAATGCACTGATTTCTTCAAACTTCTTGAACCAGGCAACCACCTATATATCAAAAGTTCAAAACCCTCAAAACCCAACTATAATAAAAAGACTTTACATCAATTAAAGGGTCTGCTTTGAATTTTATAAATTAACTTATTGTTTTTGGTTCTCCCACTACCTTCTCCACTGATGACAAAAAAAAGCCAATGACCATGAACAAAGGATGAAGAGCCTGTAAAAGCAAACCAAACCCACCAGATTCAGCTTCAAGAAATGTAGAATCTTTATGGGATTTTCACTACAGATCAAGAAATGCAAAGTAAAAAAAAGGAGTTGGGTATTTCAGGACATACTGAATAGGTGTCTTGTTGCGGAAAAGACTCATCAGTAGAGACTGTAGAGTGATGATGAAAGCTGGACCTGAATGAGAAAGTCCAAATCAAGACCAGCACTGTCACCGAAAGCCCTGAGATTCTGGCAAGGAAGAGCAGAGGGACTACTGAACCTGTGGCCATGGCAACCAAAACTCAGAGCTTAACAGTGCAGAAAGTAGAAAGTAGGAGCTAAGTAGCAACCGACAGCCGAGCTCTAAATCTTTGGACTACTGTAGTCACACTCTTTATTTTTAACTTTGACCTGCTTGCAGAAATTTTCAGTGACACTGAATTGGTGCACATGGAATTTGTCAATGGTGAAATGGGTGTCAAAAAAAATAAAACTTTCTCAATCAGGTTGCTTGGTTAATCATTCAGAATTAGGCTGTTTAATTAGCTTGCAGACAGCAAAATTTGACAGAAAGGTTACTGGTGTTTATCTATTTGACTTGGAATAGTTGCTATGGAACTCTATGGTCTTAAGAGCACCAGATTTCAATTCAGAAATGCATATCAAAAATGTCTGCACCTAACTTAGCTAATAGTCTATTATAGTAATATGTTGTTACTTATTACAACCGGTTCTTAAGTTTCAATACGCTAGAGCACTAACAAATTTTTCATATTAACTCTTGATCGGAAGGAGGTAATATATAGTCAAAAATCAATTTTCTCATTCATGGTGTGATGTAGGTTTTTGTTGGAGCAGGCCCTTCTTGAAAGTATAGCAAAATGTGAAAGAGGAGCTTTCTGCACTCATGTCATTGCAACATTGTGTATCAAGGGGGAAGAGGTCACTGTTTGCTGATTTTCTACCTGCATAAAAATACTTCCACATGGTTTTTCCAATTAGTACAAAAGGAATTACCTTTCTAATCCTAGTTTTCAAATTGCCAAATGGAGTTCTATAAGGACAGGACAGAAGTTGGTCCATATGGGAAGCTCTTATATAAACAAAGCGTGATTAGCATTGTTCAAGGATTACAACTACATTGGATTAGAACCACATGGAATGCGAGAGGAGAGAATTATGATAATCGTGGTTAATCACATATGTAAGTGTTTCTTGATGTTGTTGATTGGTTAATCATCATCCTGAGGTGTGTGTCTGTTAGATTGTCTATTGCTGATATCTGTTTATGTGTGACTTGCTTTAGTTTTAATGGAACACTTCGCTTCTTAGACCCTAAAATTTCATTCCAAATTGTATATCATTTTCCTCTTTCATGATAATCGGTTGTGGATTTCTGTTGTGACAGGCCCTTCTTTGCAAGCTTACCAAAACATGAAGTTTTTAGTATTATTTGATCAGATTGTTTAAGCAGGTAAGCAAAGAAGGGTTTAGCGTGTAGGTCACTGTTCGATGATCATGATAATGACCCTTAGGTTGCACTTGTGATTAGTCAAAGACTTCGAACATATAGAATTGCATTGCCTGCTACCTGCATAAAAAACTTGAGCATGGTTTTTTGAATTTGTACAAAAGGTCTTACCTTTCTGATCTTAGGCTATCAATTGCCAAGTGTGAGTTCTATTGGCATTGGCTGAAAATGCATAGGACAGAAGCTGGTCATGTATGAGACTGATAGATTAAGCTTAATAATCGGAAATAATCATGAATTATGACTACATGGAGTGGGAAACACTTGATTAAGAAGGAAGAGAGAGTGTGTAGAATAATCGTGCTTAATTTATATCCTATGATCTTAATCAAGTTGTCCATGGTGACCGGAATCATGACATGTACAAGCAAGGCCGGCTTAGATTACTTCTAGACAGATCATTTGTCAGCTTGCTTCTGTATTAGACATTTTCTTAGTCCTTAACGTTAGCTAATCAAAGTGTCAATTATAACATTAATCTCAAGGCATTCCAAGATAAACCAGATTCTAACCAAAGAAAAGACAGTAGAGAATCGTTGATCTTAAAGTTAAAACAAGAATTTCATAATTGAAAATTCAGACAAACCTGGCTAGCCTTGAAAGCTTGTCTGTGACAGCAGAAAGAGCTTCCAGTTGTTTGTGGAAGATACCAAACCAAATTGTTAGTGAATGCAGCCTAATATTACATAAGAAAAATCAAGAAGTAACCATCTTCTTTGTGATTTTGTTGTTCATTTTTGTTTTTACAGGCACTTTGTTTTTACCGTAATACTGTAAGCAAGGGATGACAACTTGGGGGCCAAGACAATGAAGCTTGAGTTTTAGTAAAATACAATTCCATCTGCCCTTTACTGTAAAAAGTTGCTCTACATTGTTCATCTGTGTGTTAAATTTACAACACAGCCTTATAATACTGCATTTCATACAGTTAATTGTCTTGTATAGCTGACTTTATTAAACAGACGCGCATTGTTTAAGGCTTTAAGCACACGACTCAAATTTGAGTCCTAATGAAAGCCAATAAAGAAACAAACAGAAGGTATGACAACATACACCAAAGGACATAGAATAAAAACAATGGCTGTACCAATTTAAGAATCTTGCACACCACTATATATAGAAGTCTTGAAAAGTTGAAGTTAAACTACTCATAAACACAGAAGAAGATACACAAAGAGAGAAAATGGAACACTTCAGCATAGGGGCATGCGATGGCCAAAAGGTTGTGGATGGAGAGACCATGCCACTGGTGCTGCAACCTCCAGAGCCAACCAGGAATGATGTAGAGTCGCTTCTGTCAACTCTCAAGAAGAGCAAGGACTGGTTTGAGCAGATGCTTATCAAGTCCTGCTTAGAGGTTTCAATGTACAGAATGCTGTGGAGTTCAATGATATTGTGGAAGCTTTAGGGTGGGATGATATTCGTTATGTTGGTCCTGCTCCTCGAACACATATCCACAAGCGTGTCTGGACTGCAAATGAAGGACCTCTGTCTGAGTTCATATACTATCACCATGAAATGGTGCTGGTAAGTACAGAAAGCCTCTCTTGTTCATTAGTCAACTACTACCTACACTTTTATAGCAGATAACTTCTCTATAATTCTTCTCTAATATTCAGCGAAATACTCACTAAAAGGCTAGTTGTGATTTTTTGAATGCTTCATTATCCTGTTTCTTCCTGTCAGTTGCAACTAATCCACCCGAGAGTCTTTCCATTTTCAGCAGACAAAAAAATCACAAGTATAAGTTTTGATTTTGCTAGTTTCAAGAGTCCTGAAGTAGTCCATAAGTCTTGTTTCCTCAAAAAAAAAATAGAGTCCACAAATATCACACAAAATGAGAACATAGTGCAAATAAGCTGCTTCATTAGTGTCGTCAGTCGCATCTCTTAGTAAATTTATGATGTTTTGCATCTTTCTCCTTGATGCAATAACATCAGTGTTCTAAAAAACGGCACTGGACACCTTGGCACTCCTAGGCGGAGAACCTCTAGGTGGTCTCTAGGCAGGTCTAGGCGGGTTTGGATGGGTCTGGGGCGGCCTTCATTTTTGTTTTGGCCGAAGCCAAGTCAAACATAAACCCAGTCCAACCTCATTATAAAACTAGCATATTGATGATGAAAACGACCATACATATACATAATCTCTGGTATATATGCTCTAGTATTCTAAGCCGAAGAGTTGTGTTGGCCATCCTGCATATGAAATATCTCTTAACAACCTTGTTTGGTCTAACAAACTAAACGCCTAACCAGATTAAGGAGTTTCCAAAACAAGTCAACCTATTCTGTGAGACACCACCGCCAGAAGGAGGACAAACACCTTTTGTTCCAAGCTTCCGAGTGACCGAAAGGATGCTTGAGGAGTTCCCAGAAGCTGTAGAAGAAATGGAGACAAATGGGTTGAAGTACACCTTCACAGCTCCTAGCAAGAACAGCACAGGTTCAATGAGAGGTAGGGGCTGGGAGGATGCTTTTGCCTCATCAGATCGTGCCGTAGCCGAGCAAAGGTATACAACATTATTACGTAACATGATGATTATGTACAACCCTAGTTGGTTAAAGACTATGTTCACCATTTCTTTTGTGGCAGGGCTAATGCTTTAGGCATGGATGTGGAGTGGCTTGAAGATGGTTCGATGAAGACGATATTGGGTCCAAGACAATTGACAAGGGTGTTTGAAGGAAGGAAAGGAAGGAGAATGTGGTTCAACACGGTTGTGGGAATGCATGGAAAGGAGCACAGTTCTGCTTCAATGGCCGACGGAACGGAGATTCCAGACAATGTGGTGAATAGATGCCAAGAGATTATTGAAGAAGAAAGTATCCAATTCAAGTGGGAGAAGGGCGATGTGCTCTTCTTTGATAACTACGCTTTGCTCCATGGAAGGAGGCCTTCTGCTGCTCCCAGAAGAGTCTTGGTTGCTACATGCAAGTAATGATCTCTTGCAGAGTGTTAATGGTTACCTGCTGGCCTAATATCATCAAGTTTATACCATCTATTATACTATCCCAGCATTCCTGTAAACCAGTTTGTGATAGTTTATAGAAGGCAATAACGGACTGGTCTCAAATAGACCTGCTTGATGTTTCTGTTTAGTTATCCATCTGTTGGATTCTAAAGCTGCATTTTCCATCTCTTGTACTGGTCAAGTGATAAATGAATGCTAATGTTTTTGTGCAAAACATCCATGTAGATGAGACTAAATGGTATGCCGCTACTAAAAGATTGGTTGCAAATTGCAATTTCAGATCAATTTATATGTAGTGTATGTGCCTCTTCGTATTAATTTGAAATACCCAAAGGCCTAATCAGAGGCTAACTTTACATTGGAAATCTGGCAGAATAGTACCAAATGCAGATTTAGCAGCTTCTGAAATCAAGTGTCCTTTTTCTAGATATTCTAAGGTCATATCAGCTGGCCATCCATTTCCAGCTGCAGCAGTTCCAACTACGTCTATAACACAGATTTCATTGAAACTTGATACTTCTTGATTAGGTCACTAAAAGGACTCCAATCAGGAAACAGGTGAAATATAATATAAGAAAATGAAAACATTCACTGATGTTTATTTTCTGGACTAGCACAGACAAAGAAGAAAAACCACACTTGCGTAGCCCTGCTAAATCAGTATTTTGTTCTGGTGGGCTGGCGGGCAAGTTTATACCCAACATAAACTACTTTCATAAGACCAAGTGCCTACTGTGGACCTTGACTAGACATCCGTCGGCCACGGCCCCTTCCCCTTCCATAATCCCTACCATAGTCCCTTCCATAGTAACCCCCACGGCCACGGCCACCACGTCCAGGGCCACGGCCACCTTGACCACCCCGATATCTTGAAAAAGTTCCAAAAGTCTGTAGCAGCAAATAAGCAACCATGATGAAATTCTCCAAATTCAAGATGCACCAAAGAATGAAAACGAAAAAGCTACCTCTGTATCTATCTTTACTTGCTCAGAGTACCGAGTCCTTCCATTCTGTTCATTATTGAAAGAATTGGAGGAGATGGTGTCAAAGAAATCATCCTTATTGTAGACAGGCTGTTGGACAGACAAAATTAAAGATAAATCAGATCACGCAAGTAATAACAATAATATTTTATTGAGAAAAACACATGTAGCTTCGCAATGGAAAACAGCATAGCAAATTAGCAACTATCACCTTGACATCAAACTTTGGCAACTCTACATCATCTTCATCTTCGAAATATTCTTCTTCACTGTCGTTTCCGTCCTCTTTATCCTTAGAAGGTTTGCTACTCTTACCCAGATGACCCCAGACCTCATCCTTATTGAACTTCTCATTCATTGCCATGAAGTCAAATTCTTCAGTGAATTTTGTTACAGGACGTGAACTCTGCACACCAAACTTTAAATGTTTGGCACCATCAGAGTTGTCAAAAATCATTCCAAAACAAATTTATGGTGTACTTAATCTATCACAGAAGTCTGTTGCAGTGGATTGGAAGTTGTCAGAAGAGCCGAAAACTACTTCTCTATCCTGACCAGAAACTTCCAATCAAAATGTCTGAACTTCGATCATATGTAAGTGCTCAACCACAATCAAAGTTTACAGCATTTCATGAAAATAAGAACTCAACTAACTGTACACTGAAAAAGTAGATAGCACATTACCCCAGTTCCCCTGCCTCGCTCGCGCCCCCTATAAGTATATCCCTGGCGACCTTGGTATGTAGATCCATTTGGCTGGGAAGTGGGAACAAATCAAAAGTCAGGGACCTCATTCAACTCAGGTCAGATACGGATAATAAAATGAGATTAAACTGAGTCGAGCAGTGTCAAATTTATATATACAAATAAAGGACCTAACTGATGACATACATCTAGGTTTTTATTGCTCGTCCAGAGAAAAATAGAGATTAAGAAAGACCGTCTATCCACATACTTCAAGAATTCAAACACATTTAAAACCCTGACTTGAAATCAAAGATGATAATTATGTAGTCAACTCAGGTCCGATACGGATAATAAAATGAGATTAAACTGAGTCGAGCAGTGTCAAATTTATATATACAAATAAGGGACCTAACTGATGACATACATCTAGGTTTTTATTGCTCGTCCAGAGAAAAATAGAGATTAAGAAAGACCGTCTATCCACATACAAACACATTTAAAACCCTGACTTGAAATCAAAGATGATAATTATGTATTTTTCTGGATAGCAAAACCCAGAAGATGTGCATAGAGATTAAACAAAGAGAAGCGAGGAAAGAAAAAAAATTGGCAGACAATTGAGGTTCATGGGGTAGGCTTAGTTAGGTGGAAAACCTACCCCCATATCCCTGAACATTAATAAACCCTCCCTGATAATTTAATTTATGCAGTACAATCCACATATCAATAGATACACAAACAAGAGTCATAACAAAACATACAAGTGCAAGAGTGTGTAACAAGAGAACACCTTTTGAACTGCCCGTGCAGGTGGTGGTAATGGCAATATTGGTGGCTGAGGTTCTGCTGATACTGGGGCAGGTGGCTCTGGTGAGGTTGATGATGAAGCTTGAATAATCTCCACATCCTTGTGAGCGGCTTGCAACAACTGAGCTGAGGAGCCAGTAGCAGAACCAGACTGCAAGAGCTGACCTGGGGTCACCAAAGAAGGAACCGGTGTTTCCGGGCGCACAGAATTGGATGCCCCAACAGAGGAAGCAGTTTGAGATACACTTTGATAGGACACAGTTGGACCGGAAACTGCAGAAGGCTTGTTAGAGATAGATGGTACAACAATACTGATATCTGGGCTTGAACTGGTCAGAGAAGAAAGTGGCGGCAAGCCTGCACTAAGAATGCCTATAGAAGGGGAACCACTTGGTGCCTTGTTAGGCATTGTTTCAGAAGCTAGTGAGCTAGAAGGTACTGGAGGCAGCGTTGTCGGTAAAATTGGGCCAACTGGTGGTGCTAAAGATGCAGATGTCAAACTAGGAGAACTACCACTAGCAGCCGATAGTAAAGACGATGGACCTTCAGGGAAATTAGAGGGTCCAGAGGGCAAGGAGGAACTAAAGTTGGGGTATTGCAAAGGCTGCTGCATGGGAGAAGGCATTGACAGCCCGGGTGGTGGGCGAAGCAAAGATTGCTGGTGTAAATGAGGAAGGCCATTTGGAGGGCCATAATATCCTTGCCAGTACATTGGCATAAGCCCACCACCATTTGCCATTGGAGGAGGTGGGACCCCCCATGACCCGGTATTCCCTCCAGGTTGATATAAAGGTAAACTACCTTGGAAATTTGAACCAGTTAGTCCCATCTGTGCAGTATGGGAATTAATATCTGTCAAAGGCCCAGTAGCAGGAGAAGGCACGCTCGATGTTGATGGAGCTGGGCGGGAATAGTGTGACTGCAAAACAGACACAATACTTCAAAGGATGTTCGCTACACTCTCAATACTTACCTTTTTTGTGGTTAGGTAAATACACCACACGGACTTTACTTCCTTGCTTTACCTGAATAATAGCTGGATCATTGTTTATCAGTTGTGTAGGCTGAGCTGGTGGAGAAGATTTAACCTGTAAATCCTGTGAAGATAAAAACAAGTAATAAACGATTAGCGTCCGCTTCTTTGCATTGAAATATAAACAGAAACCAAAGCAAGTCCTCATAAACTGTCCACATAACCTCATGCAGAATCTCAATACCTTAATGTCACTCCCACGGAAGAGTATATACTCGTAAACTTGAACCCCCGGCGGGATTATCTTTCCCTCGCTGTTTTTCCTTCCTTCGGTTCCGAAAGACCGCACTGCCATTCAAAGAAAAATAAATATCAGCATCAGTACATCTTCAATAGCTCAACTAATACAATACATACCGTAAAATAGACAGAACCTATCCATAAATCACAGTTTCGCAACTGCGATACTTCGAGATTTAAACACAATCCAAAACAAAATAGCACTCTTTTCATTTAGTCTAAATCACACTTCAAAAGTAATAAACAGTACCAATCTCAACAGCAGGTTCATAATTACCACTACTAAGCAGGTATCACAGATCAATTGGATTCAATTTTAACCATGAGTTAAACAAAAATCAATACCGAAGCAAGTGTAAAATTACCGTTGCGGAGTCCGATACTGGACTCTTCGGTGTTGATGTTGTAGAGGACGCCTTCGTATCTGATCTCACTCTTGGAAGTCAAACTAATCACGCTCCCTATGTACGAATCCGCCGCCGAGCTCGATCTCGCAGCGCTCTCGGCAGCCATGGCTCTCTCTGTAATCTGAAGCTTCTTCTCTCCTCTCTCTCGGTAACTGCTAGAGTATAGAGAGCGCGGTAGGGTTTTGGTTTTGGGGTCGGACCACTTTGAGATTATCAGGTTCGTTCTGTGGAGAAGATGGGGATCTCAATTTATATTATTGGGAGTCAATGTGTATTTTTGGGAATAATGGTGGACGCGCCAATGAGGGAGGGACACGTTGACGGGTGTAGGGCTCGTCGGTCTTTTTGTTGGAACATTAGGAGAATGGGGTCCAAGTGTGTTTACTAGTGTAGTAAACGACTGCAGAGCAGTGTCTAGTGACTAGCTATATAACGTCTTAACAATCCAAAATTTCGGTAATATTTCGTCCAAATTTTTTTTTACCTGAAAATATATCTTTCATCCTCCGAGCATTGTTCGCCCGAAAACTCTCAATATATCCCGTAATTTCAGGAAATTTTCAAAATTTTTAGGTCAAACCCTCTTCCTTCAACCATCGTGACAACAATTGCACCATAACTACCAAACACGAGAATTATGATGCTCATTAGAGCCTCTAGGACTCGTTGCCGATGAACTCAGGAGAAACCAGAAATGGCAGGACAACAAATTAGGTACCCTTTAGACCAAAGAAACACATGAATGAAGATTAAGACGAGAGAAAGAACTCAACCTTCTATTGTCGTCGTTGTCGTCGCCTTGTCGTAATCGCACACAGCCGTTCTTATCTTCCTCTATTATCCGTCATGCGAGGGAGTTGGGAAGAATTTCGGACATGGTAAGGTAGAGGAGAGAGAGATGATCGCTTTATGGGTGGTTGAGTGAGGAGAGGTGGTCGAAGGCCGTGCCACTGTGCTAGAGAAGAGCAACGACGGAAGAGGGAGAAGAGAGGTGAGTTGACCCGATGAGGGGATTTGACCAAAAATCAACCCTTCTTAGTCTTTTTATACTTGATTGAACGGCCTAGATTAAATCTCTAATTAATCTGACTGTGCAGATTAAAACAAGGTAAAAGTTAATTACTGAACTGTAACTAAAAATTATCAGAATTAGTAATTAAAAGTTACTTGAAACTTTGTAAATTCATAGTAAATAGCTTGTAACGAACGGTACTACGACATCGACGCTTGAAATCCATGATTTTCTGATTTGAGAAAAACTCGAAAATTTTACACCTCATAGGTCTTCTACGTGATTTTAAAGTACTCAATTAATTCCATGTGAATCTATCATATGTATATAAGACATGATGGTCTAGCATTCATTTGGGTTTCCAGCCATAATATATATGTGTGTGTGTGTGTGTGTGTTTAATGTAAACTTTTAAGCGTTATTAACGGTTGAGTGCTTACTTTTTTACTTTAAATTACTACAACTCCGTATAAATCAATATTTTTTTAATGTTTTCTTTTCAAATATGTTACATGATATAGAAAACAAGCATCTCTTAAAATTTCATTTCAAATTTCCTTGTTTTTCTTCAAATTTCCTCAATTTGTTACTTCTATCGATATTCTCTCAAAATTTCCGCCCGAAATATCACTTTTTTAGAGCTTCGATATTTTCATAATTACCAAAATTTAAGTCTTTGGTATACATAGAGGGGAAATCGTCATCATCTTCAAGTGAATATGTTATTTTTGTCTTGTATCCAAATCGGTATAGAAAATTTTGGGTTTAGAGATGCTCACCAATGTGAGTTATAGACTTGTAGGGCGAGTTAAGATGTGTGTTTATTCGCTTATATAACCTTGATTAATCAAGGTATGTGTGATGTATCATTCAGTAGTGAGCCGTTTCTTAACGTTCTCTTACAAATCAAGTATATGCTTCTTCTTAGCTCTTAGTAACTTAATGTATTGCCTTCCAAATGATGACGATGGAAGCTCATTGAATTTTTCGTTTGGCGCATTCTGTATGGGAAGTGTCGACTTATCACTTTTTCTCAACAGTCATGCAAAAACAAAGCAAAATGTAATTTGACGGAATCTTCGTTGATATTATATCAACAGTATGAATGTGATGAAATATATGCATTTATGCAGTTTTTGTATGAAGTGGAAGCTACTCCTTGTCAAATTTACAAGGAGTCTTCTTGAGCATTTTGAGGCAAACATTACTTTTCGAAGGTTTTGGAGTATACTAGTGTTCTAGAACTTTTCATAACACTACAGAAAACCTTGCAGGTCTCCGAAAAAAATCAAGAGGGATCAGAAAACCTCTAAGCAACTCTGAAATTCGCTAGTCTTAAGGGGGGTTTATGGACCTAGAGCACCTTTAAACTCTCTAGAATACTCAAGGTTTGTCTTAGGGTAGTGTAGGAGACTAGAATTCTCTATACTTGTACATAGCCTAGATTTCTCAAGAATCTTAGGCAAGGGGGGAATGATGTATATAAATAGGGAGACACCCCTCTCATTTGGGCATAGAGAGAAGTAGAGGAACATAGAGATCTTGATAGCACTCTAGTATACTTGTAAAGCTTTGTAACCTTTTCTTAGCTTAATACAAGTTTTCTCTCTTTTCAAAGCTCTTCTTGCTTTCTTTCTGTTGTTCTAGCCAAGACGTTAGCGTCATGTAGGCTGACTTATCATTAGGGAGTGCTAAGACCGCACGTGTAGCTTAATAAGGAAAGTAAGCTCGTGACAGGTGGTATCATAGCAAAAGTTTGATCAGAACCTCGCTCCACATCATGGGAAAACACAGTGTTGCTAGAGCTTCATCGGGAGCTAACCCTTCTGAGTTGGCTAAGTTTGATGCTACCAAAGGTACATCGGGTTTCAACCCTTCTGAAGAAGTGAGGCAAGGGAGAGACCACAAAGAGCAAGTCGAGCATGTCGTTTCAAGGAGGGAACAATCGAAGGACGTCATCTTTGCTTTCGACTCACGACTATTTCAAGTGGAGGAAGTCGTGAGTGGCGTGGAGGCCCATGTGGATGAACTAGGCCCATGGGTTGAAGGCCTAAAGGCGAAGGACGCTGCCATCCATACTACGATTAAGGGCATGTTGGTCCAGCGAGAGGAATCCTTGCAAGGCAAGATTGCGAAGATTGGCGAAGAGTTCATGAGGGAACTCGCCAAGATGAGTCAAGTTCACGAGAAGGAGTTGAATAACACGCTTGCACGCATGGAGGATATGTATGGGGACTTGACCCTATGCAAGAGCGCATTGGTGATAGGAACTAGCATTAGTGGTGTCATGGAGGCTAAGTGCATCAAGGTGCCAAAACCTAAGACCTTTGGAGGTTCGCGCAACGCTCAAGAAGTGGATAACTTCTTGTGGATATAAACTAGTACTTTGGAGCCGTAGGCATCACGAAGGACGATGCCAAGATCAAGACAGCAACTCTCTACCTCACCGACACCATCATGCTATGGTAGAAGAGATGTTGGAAAATGTATGTGCACCATGACTACCTTTGATGACTTCACTAGGGAGCTTAAACGTCAATTTTATTCGGAGAATGCCGAGGATGAGGCGAGAGCTCGATTGTGAAGATTCAAGCACTTGTGGTCTATTGGTGAATACATCAAGGATTTCCCAAACTTAGTGCTTGAGATTCCCACTTCTCAGACAAGGATGCACTCTTTTACTTCATGGATGACCTTCAATCATGGGTTATGACCGAGTTAAGATAACGTGGGGTGCAAGACCTTGCTACTACCATAGCTACGACCGAAAACCTAATAGACTACACTAGTCTAGAGAAGATTAAGCCGAAGGAGAAGAAGTGTGACCACGTCAAAGATGGGGAAGACAAAGACCAATGCAATGAGACACGACAAGACCCCTACTCGGTAAGGAACAAGGACAAGGGCAAGCAAAATGATGCAAGGAGTGCACGTAAGCCCAATAACAGCAAGTGCTTCCTTTACGACGGTCCGCATTGGGCTAGGAACTGTCCACAAAAGAGAGCTCTAAGTGCACTTTTGGGAAGTCATTAAATCAAGATACAATTCAAGTGAGTACTGTGGCTAGTGAGTCAAGCTTCAGCACAGGAAAGAGAGTTATTGATCCACATAGGAGTTCATTAACTCCAAAATCAGTTGAAGCACTTATTTGCCTTCAAAATTGGATGGAAAGTGACAGCATCACAGACTTGGCGTACGTGTCTACTTCAAATGAAATGACATGGCTAGAAAATGTTAAAGAAGGTGTGCTCACTGCTCTGTTATTTTCTTTTTACTTTACAAGTTTACATATAATTGTATTGGTTAACTCTCTATATTCATGCATTTTTTATCCTTTGATTTTAAGAACAAGAAAAAGAAGAGCAAGAAAAAATGAACAAGGAATAAGAAGTTGTTGCTGTTTCAAAGGCATCCAAGATTGCAAAATTATCAATAGCTACCGATGTGTCTAAAGCTCTAAAAATAGCTCAGGTTAATTTTTTTAGTATTTTAATATTTTTCTTCTACTGTGTGTTATATGCTTCATCTTCAATACTAACCAAAATTCTAATTCATGAACTGATGTATGAGGTAAAAATAATACAAAGACTCGTGAAGTGGTTGGCAAGAAGAAATGAAGTCGATATTAAGGTATGCAGAACAATAGAAGTTTTTTTTTAGGAAAATAAGATGTGTATGTTGGGAAAATCAGAATGCATAGCCTACTTCTTGAACCACTGGTGTCTATGTCTAAGTTGCTGAAAAATGTAAGTCTTTTGTGCTACTAAAAGTTAATTAGCCATGAGAAAATCTAAAGAATGATGTATATCAACATCTAGGCATTTACACAAGAAATTAGAGAACCCCGTTGTATAACTTCAAACACTTGTATGACTGACCAAAAAACACTTGTATGAGAAAATGTGGGGACTCAGAGTATCAGATGATATAGCAGCTATGGTTTCATGGTTTTAAACGTTGAATATAAACCAAGAATATAAAGGGCAGATAAATGGGGCAAAAACAATATCATGAATTATATAGTAGCTGTGATTTTGGAGTCTCAGATAATGTTTATTGATTGCTACTTTGCTATGTTTTCTTACAGGCAATCAGCTTTAGAGAATGAAATCTTTTGGACTACTTGAAGCTTGGAAATCTGGAATAAAATTTGTTTTGAGACTATTTAAAGTTTTGATTTTTGAACTAGGCCTGTGGAGTATGAACTTATTTATTTGGCAATTTAAAACTTTTATTTGCTGGAATACTGTTTGAAGCTTGAAATTTGAAGTTTAAACTCTATAAAGAAACTTGTTCATTATGTTTATCTTGAAAATTTGAACTAATACAGGTGCAAAGTGTTTATTTTATTGGGAAGTTTTAGAACCGTAAAAACTGAAAAACCGAACCGAATTGTGCCGGTTCGGGTTCCAAACGGTTCTAGTAAAAAATAAACAAAAATGGAACCACATTTTATTGTACAGTTCTGATTCTGGTTCTAACAAAAAAAAAATGGAAATATATAACTGATCTCGGGCCTACGGAATTCTCTAGAGCCTTAAGGGAGATTCATGGGCCTACAGCACCATATAACTCTCTAGAATACTCGAGACTTGTCTTAGGGTAGTGTTGGAGACTCTAGAATTCTCTGCACTTATGCATAGCTTATATTTCTTTAGAATCTTAGGCAAGGGGGTAAGGATCTCTATAAATAGGGAGACACCCTCCCATGTGGGCATAAAGAGAAGCAGAGGAACATAGAGAGCTTCATAGCCCTCTAGTATACTTGTAAAACTGTAATATTTTCTTAGCTTAATACAAGTTTTCTCTTTTTCAAAACTCTTATTGTTTTCTTTTGATTGTTCTAGCCAAGATGTTAGCCTGAGGAAAACTGACTTAGCATTGGTAAGTGCTAAGACCGCACGAGTAGCTTAATAAGGAAATTAACTCCGTGACATGTAGTAGGCATCAAGCATGACCGCACGAGGCTTCACCCTAGATTGGTTTTTTTTTTCATATTTAATTGTTTTTTCTTTTTCGCTTCGTGAGTAGTTTGCATCTCTTGCGACTAATAAGGCCTTACGTTAGTATTATAGGGCCAGCTGTTGTGCATACAAAGTGTCTTATTTGATTTAGGGAAGAGGGCAAGTTCATTGCTTTGTCACATGATCATTATCATTTATGGCAGCGAAACACAATAAAGCAATGCAGTTGCTGATTATACTTCGGTTGATAGTCACGACCCGAACCTAATAGTTACTTATTTAACAGGTTGTAAATGTTACCGTAAAGGAGTCTAAAAGTTGACTTTTCGTTAAGTCGATAATTTGGGAAAAATTCCTTCATGAAAGCCGTAGATGACGTTAATACGAGTTCGTGGACATGCAGCACGCTCAAATCGGAGTTCGTATGAAGAATTTACGATATAAAAGCGTTTGAGGTGTGGAGGGGCTGATTTGGAATCTTCCCTTGTGGGCGGGTTCGGGCCGAATTGGACTTAAGTTGTCACACCCCGATCCCGGAATTATTTTACGGTTGGTTACTTTGGTCTTTTACCATTTAAAGTAACCGTTTAACCGTACAATGATGGTAAAGTTGACTTTTTGGTAAGTCAAGAATTTGGGGAAACTTCCTTCTTGAAAGTTGTAGAGGGCGTCGTTACGAGTTCGTGGACACGTAGCACGCTCAAATCGGAGTTCGTATGAGAAAGTTATGAATAAAAGTATAAAGTTACTATGCGGTAAAACGGCTATATATAGGAGTTACCGGGGTGAAAAATCAGATTTTTCACCCGGCTTCTCTCTCCTCTTCCCCGACGGAAAACTGCGCCGAGCTTCCGGCCGCCCTAGCGCCGCCGTCCGGCCACCAACCGCCGGCGCACCGGTCCCAAAAGCTCGGCCTCCGAGTCTACTTCAATCCTAGGTAAGCTTTCCGACCTAACTCGCCGTAAATCGGGAGAAATTCCGATTTGTTCTTGGTGTGTACAGTAGATTTTCGGGATTGAATTTCTCCCTCCCTAGATCACCAATTGTTGAGTTCTTTATATGTTTAGGATGGGTTTTAGGTGTACTACAATCCCCTAGAATTTGGTAGCTTGATTTGAAGTGTGTAGGGAGAATTGAGGATTTGAAGTTTGGTAGTGTAATTTTTCGGGGTTTACTGTTCATCGAGTTTTTGACCTAGTTAGAGGCCGAATTGGCCTTCGAGTTGAACTAGAAAGTTGTCCCAATTGACGAGACGAAGCTACTGGTAAAATTTGGTGGCGATCCGAGGTCGCCGGAATTCTGGCCGGAATTTCTGCCGGCGGCCGCCGGTGGCGGCGGAGCTGGCGGCGGTGCCGCCACTTTTTGGGCAGTTTTTCATGCCCATTAATTAGTACATATTGTGAGGAGTCTATGGTTAAAATTTGGTAATTTTTGGAGGAGTTTTGGTTAGGTTTTGGAATTTTTTTTCTAGTTTAGTATTATTGGCGGATAATTAAATATTATTCCGACCATCGATTATTGCCGGTTAAGGTTTAAGGATTATTTTAAGGACTCCTAAGGTATTGGTGAAATGGTTGAATGAGTGTCCATAGTAATTCAACGACTTATTACGTGACACCCTAACGTCAAGTTAAAGTAATAAAGGAAAGTTCGGAAGCTGAGTCGGACTTCCGGTAAATTGAGTCAAGAGTCGATAACCGGGAAAGAAAGTTATAAAGGTTAAAGTGCTATAAGAAAGGAACTTGGTCAACATGTGGTCAAATAAGATTTCCTGGTCAAACTAGGAAAAGACCAAGTCAATTGTGGTATGACTAATGTGATGATTTGTTGTACAGTCTCTGGTCGGACGTGAGACGGGCTCGACTACGCGGGTAGTTCGAGAGTTTCGCTCGAGGAGATTTCCGAGCGGGAAGGTCGCAATAGTACAGTGAGTGGACATATTATTTTAAATAAATGCATGCTTTAATTATTGAGTTAATTGCATGGTTTTATGATTGGTTTCGAGAATTATATCCTTCTCGGGTTCTTGAACGTATTTACATTATTACTCAATTTTCTATTTCTTCCGAAAATGGTTATAGACGGTGAGGGCCGTCCTTCGAATGGAATTGAACCCGAGACTTCGTTGGAAATTGGTTTTATGCATATATGACAAGGAATTGTTTTAATTAATTGTTTTGGGAAGAGAATTTGATTAATGTATTGTTATGAATGTTTATTTTAAGGGTTGACCAATAAATATGCTAGCTAGAGTAGCGTGAGGGCGCTACTAGAGCTCTTAGCTCCGACCCTAGCCTGAGAGGTCAGGCAAACTACGTAGTGCACTATGAGGGTTGACCGTATCACTTTATTTAGAGCTCTTAGCTCCGACCCTGGTCTGAGTGGACAGACAAGCCTGAGAGGTCAGGTTGATATTATAAGGGTTGACCGTTATCACATATTCTAGAGCTCTTAGCTCCGACCCTGGTCTGAGAGGACAGACAAGCCTGAGAGGTCAGGTTGATATTTCAAGGGTTGACCGTATTATTTTATATAGCTAGCATAGAGTAGCGTGAGGGCGCTACTAGAGCTCTTAGCTCCGACCCTAGTCTGAGAGGTCAGACTTATTATTATTGTGAACATTTCTCTTCCCATATTCCTTGCTGATTTATCTTATCATGCATTTGCGAAAATTTAGTAATTGTGGGCATGCATAAATGATTTTTAAATTGATATACTTTTGGGAGAGCATTACAGGAAATGGAGCTTTTATATTTGATTTTCGTCCACTCACTCTAACAGTTTTTAAATGTTTCTCCCCTGGGCCTTTCGTTTTTAAATGCCCAGTGATGCAGGGTTCTTGAGAGAAGGTCGAGCGCGTACGAGAGTCGAGGCATAGTCGATCATTCCGTTGCTGCTCGAAATTCTTCGGGGTAATCATCTCTGTAGACTGCTCTGACTAACCCGGTTTAGTTAGTTTTGTAGGAAGGGTTGGCCATTTCAAGGGGGTTTCGGTAAGAAGTTCCCTTGAGGTGGTCCCCGCAGGATTTACTTCGGGTTAAAGGGGTTTAACCCGGGGTGGGTCCTGTCAATGGTATCAGAGCATTAGGTTATCGTTTCCTGTTACTACCTCATATACTTGGTATCACTTAGTGTCTATAGAGTGATGGTCCGACCGCGGCGGATCCATCAGCATTTTATGCTTTGGACGCTTAGTGTTTATTGAGGATATGAGTTAGTACTTCCTGATTGAGATATGGACCGAGTGGTCCTATAAACGATCGAATCTTCAAGACTATGCCTCAGTACGCCGACCTCACTATGAACCCCTGTAAGGAACAAGGTAAGCTTGTTACGTATATATGTTTATGTGTTCCCCATTGATTTATTGAGATTTGAGTTGGGGATCGAGCGGAAACTCACGTTGTTTAACGTTTGAGCTTTATGTGTGAGTACTCGGTGGTGAAACGGTTAATTCACACCTGGAAGGCTGCCATGGTTGTTTGGCAGGGAGGTTGTAGAAACCTGAGGCGAGGCCTTAGCGTTCGAGTTATGAGACTCCTAGAAGAGGAGTCGTAAGAGTTAATGATAGATGTTGCATCCTGCCATAAAAAAAAAGGGAGCTGAAGTCGCCTAGCGCGATTATTCAGTGAGGAGATGAATATTAAGATTTGACGATTGCCAAGATTTTGTTGAGGTTCGTCATTAGTGTGGTTTCAGAAAAACCAACTGACGTATGAAGAGGAAAGACTCAAGGGAATTGAGTGTTATTATTTTGTGGTCTGGATCTAGTGATGAGTCCCGAGTGTGACATAATTAAGATATTAAGTGATAGTTTGATTGGTCACGTGATGCTTTAAGGGACAACCACTGAAACTGACGGTTTGGGTCACCTTGGTGCTGACATTGTTGTCGTCAGCTACGACCAGATTCTCTTCGTTCCAGCCACCCATGATTGGGGTACTAGAAGGTTTGATTTGTTGGTGAGTCCAAGCGTGATTTGAATGGTTGGTGACAATGATCATTGGACCATTTATCGTGGAGACAGTAATTAAATTATGTTACCAGATCTTGGGGCTCATGTCAACCATAAGGTGGGTTATCCACCTGTGATCAAAGTATTTTAATTGGTACACCTGTGGAGGAGTCTCCAGGTTGGCAGTGTTAGAGTCCGATTTACAGATCGAGCGAGTGTTATCAGTTGTATCTAAGGGTAATTGGTTTCAGGATTTAAAGGAACATGTTGGAAGTGGCAATAAGCCACCGGGTCGTGGACCAAGAGTGCTTGGGGTACCGGAGATAGGGATACGAGCCTTGATTGACTTTGTATTATTGTGGTGTAGGAACCGGTCATTGTGCAAACGGTATTGTTTCGACGGCCGAAGTTGTACATGGGAATACCCCACAGGAGCACGTGTATCCTCCTGTGTAGGGAAGTGGTAAAGCTGAAATTTGGGTAGCACATACATGTAAGGCATAATTATCGTGTGCAGCTGTGTGTGGTCAAAATGACACCAGGTAAGTGACTAAGGCTGATGATGACTTCATTTTAAGAAGGTGTCATGAGAGTTTCATTCATTGAGAACGGAGATTAAAGACGTTTGGTTAGAAGTTTCTGTGTAAAACGTCAATTAAATGGTTTAATGTCGTTAGTAGGTGGAAGGATGTTTTCTGAGATAAATGCACGGAAAAGGTGAAGGGACAGCAGTGAGGCAAGGTTTACTGAATCGTTGAATAGGAGTGAGAATGTTGTAGATGGTCAAGCTTCAACCTGCAACCAAAGTCGTCCGTTATGACACTTGGTTTTCTTCGAGGGTGATTAACTGAGCTTGATGGCATGGAAATTTGTGCACCCACTGGCTGTGGTCTAATCAATTTTTGTAACTGAAGGTGTACTTAGTCGTGTTGGGGTTTATAGTTACATCCACTGCAGTGACAGGCGATATTCTTAATATTAGAATGAGGATTAAGATCTGGGAGATCAATTATTGAGGTTAATTTAATAAAATCCTGAAAAGGATTAAAGTATGGTTGGCATTGTTAAGGTCATTGGAGGTAACTCTCGAAATTGTCAACATTTCGGTGAGTATGAAATACGGTGGAACTAGGTAAGGGTTTCTCTGATGACTCAAAGGTATTAGGAGTCAAGGTGTTGGAAACCAATTATTTACAGGAGCAGCGAGGTATGTTGCTAAGTTGAGCAACACTCCATTGGAAATCGTTGTGTGTTAAAGCCACGTCCAGATTAAGTTATGATCTGAGGGGATGTTAACGTGTTTTAGTGGATCTTGTAAGCTAGGATCTGAAGTGATGATGTGACTTCCGGTGCACGCAGTTATTTTGCCTTTTCAATTAGAATGGTAAGTGGTTGTGCATCTTGAATTTTACCAAATAGAGGATACGGCGGATAGTAAACTTGCAAAGCATGGGGGACAGTTTGGTTGTAAACTGTCTAGTTGTACGAGTTGACTCTGTGATGTTTAAGCGCCCAGTGCGGTGATGGTATTTGTTATATTGTGCCTTGATAACTGGATGCTCGGTGATCAATACGGCTAAGTTCGGTGGAATTAATTCCCGATGCGTTGATCAGGGGTTCCTTTGGGTGTGCACCAGTGGCACTAAATTTCATGAAGATGTCTGATCTGGTTAAATGTCCCAAGTTGTCAGTTACTGCCGGATGATGTGGTAATGGAGGCATCTGGGAATGAAATATCCTTGTTGAGCGGGTAAGGCTTTGGGATTCTTTTAATGGTAAGTTAATCCCAGATTGTGACGCGGATATTGTATAATAGACGCACAGTTACGGTTGAAGTGCAAGTTCTGCACGATGCGTCATTCCAAGTTAAGGAAAGAGATAGGGAGGTCAGAGGCACCTCACCTAAAAGTTGTACGGTAATGTATTACCAGTGGTAAAGTATGCTGTAACCCCACAAGGTGATGATCGAGTTGGCGACTCTAATGATCGGTTTGTTGGTAAAAATCAAGATTTATCCGATCAGAATAGTTTTGTAAGCAGTGTGAAGCCTGACAATTTGTCTTCATGCGAGGAGTAAGTATTGTTGGATCTCGATGTCTAAGCTTTTGGATCTCCCTGATTTAAAGGCTATGATTTTGGATTTACGCTAAAATTCATGGCAGTTCATGTCCTGCGTGTACCAGTGGTTTGAGTAATGATAGAGTGAGGGAAGACAATTACTCTACAACAGGACAACTTGACAGAATGGTTTCTAGGAAGCGTAAACCAGAGTAGGGAGCCTTGTTCAAATGAGGTGATGGTTTGTGTAACACAAGTCATCATGGTTTTCTCGTGGACTTGTTGTCAGTAGATTTGACTCCACGTGGTATTGTGTTACCAGAGGATTTAAATCCATTAGTGACATCGAACCCTACTCCTCAGGTGTGGTAATCATTACCTGCATAGGGAATGTGGGAGCTGATATCTAAAGTTCAACAAAAGAATACGAGTATTTTTGAAGAAATTATACTCACGACAAGCGAGTGGTTATTGGAATCAGAATGATTATTAGCGGCATTGTGACAACGTCACATGCGGTTGGTAAGGACAATTGTTGGTGTTTGTTTGGCTAAACGAGTAGCGATAGGAGGTTGGTTACTGGTCGAAGTTGTTGTGTTGTGCAGTTGGATTTTCAAGGATATGGTTATAATCCGGTATAGGCAACAGGGAATTGTTGCCAAAGGATGTTTTCAGCGCAAAAACAATAGTGATTCTCGCGAGGATTACAGATGGTGGATCAGCATAGGCGGTGTCGTATTCCACCTCATAAATGAGATGAAGTACAGTAAGAATTCGGTGATTCAGTTAATCAATGATTCAAGAGAAAATCATTGTGATCCACGGTAAGACCTTATGCTTTAGTTTTGACCTAAGAAGAGTGGTCGGGTGTCAGAAAATGGGGAAGTAGCGGAGGTTATCATCCACGTAGGAAGGAGTGCTACGTTGGCTAGATGTGACATGTGACAAGGTTACATGAGTTTGAGGAATATGTTGGGTATCCTTAGAGTTAATGGATACCTAGTGTCACGTATGTCCATGATACATAAATAAGTTTATTTCCTTACACCCTATAAGAATAGCCTTCTGGTTAGTACTGGAAATTGACTTATAAGGAGGATCAGTAAGGATGTCGATCGTAAAAGACACGTGTTTAGAGTTTTGACAATGCTTTTCGTGAGGCGTCTCAGAAGAGTTCTCAGAAGGAAGTGGATATTGGAGAACAATGTTATTATTTTAAGTGGTACTATCCCCCTCTGTGTTGGACTTTGAGAATAGAAATTTCGAGGACGAAATTTTTATAAGGTGGGGAGAATTGTCACACCCCGATCCCGGAATTATTTTACGGTTGGTTACTTTGGTCTTTTACCATTTAAAGTAACCGTTTAACCGTACAATGATGGTAAAGTTGACTTTTTGGTAAGTCAAGAATTTGGGGAAACTTCCTTCTTGAAAGTTGTAGAGGGCGTCGTTACGAGTTCGTGGACACGTAGCACGCTCAAATCGGAGTTCGTATGAGAAAGTTATGAACAAAAGTATAAAGTTACTATGCGGTAAAACGGCTATATATAGGAGTTACCGGGGTGAAAAATCAGATTTTTCACCCGGCTTCTCTCTCCTCTTCCCCGACGGAAAACTGCGCCGAGCTTCCGGCCGCCCTAGCGCCGCCGTCCGGCCACCAACCGCCGGCGCACCGGTCCCAAAAGCTCGGCCTCCGAGTCTACTTCAATCCTAGGTAAGCTTTCCGACCTAACTCGCCGTAAATCGGGAGAAATTCCGATTTGTTCTTGGTGTGTACAGTAGATTTTCGGGATTGAATTTCTCCCTCCCTAGATCACCAATTGTTGAGTTCTTTATATGTTTAGGATGGGTTTTAGGTGTACTACAATCCCCTAGAATTTGGTAGCTTGATTTGAAGTGTGTAGGGAGAATTGAGGATTTGAAGTTTGGTAGTGTAATTTTTCGGGGTTTACTGTTCATCGAGTTTTTGACCTAGTTAGAGGCCGAATTGGCCTTCGAGTTGAACTAGAAAGTTGTCCCAATTGACGAGACGAAGCTACTGGTAAAATTTGGTGGCGATCCGAGGTCGCCGGAATTCTGGCCGGAATTTCTGCCGGCGGCCGCCGGTGGCGGCGGAGCTGGCGGCGGTGCCGCCACTTTTTGGGCAGTTTTTCATGCCCATTAATTAGTACATATTGTGAGGAGTCTATGGTTAAAATTTGGTAATTTTTGGAGGAGTTTTGGTTAGGTTTTGGAATTTTTTTTCTAGTTTAGTATTATTGGCGGATAATTAAATATTATTCCGACCATCGATTATTGCCGGTTAAGGTTTAAGGATTATTTTAAGGACTCCTAAGGTATTGGTGAAATGGTTGAATGAGTGTCCATAGTAATTCAACGACTTATTACGTGACACCCTAACGTCAAGTTAAAGTAATAAAGGAAAGTTCGGAAGCTGAGTCGGACTTCCGGTAAATTGAGTCAAGAGTCGATAACCGGGAAAGAAAGTTATAAAGGTTAAAGTGCTATAAGAAAGGAACTTGGTCAACATGTGGTCAAATAAGATTTCCTGGTCAAACTAGGAAAAGACCAAGTCAATTGTGGTATGACTAATGTGATGATTTGTTGTACAGTCTCTGGTCGGACGTGAGACGGGCTCGACTACGCGGGTAGTTCGAGAGTTTCGCTCGAGGAGATTTCCGAGCGGGAAGGTCGCAATAGTACAGTGAGTGGACATATTATTTTAAATAAATGCATGCTTTAATTATTGAGTTAATTGCATGGTTTTATGATTGGTTTCGAGAATTATATCCTTCTCGGGTTCTTGAACGTATTTACATTATTACTCAATTTTCTATTTCTTCCGAAAATGGTTATAGACGGTGAGGGCCGTCCTTCGAATGGAATTGAACCCGAGACTTCGTTGGAAATTGGTTTTATGCATATATGACAAGGAATTGTTTTAATTAATTGTTTTGGGAAGAGAATTTGATTAATGTATTGTTATGAATGTTTATTTTAAGGGTTGACCAATAAATATGCTAGCTAGAGTAGCGTGAGGGCGCTACTAGAGCTCTTAGCTCCGACCCTAGCCTGAGAGGTCAGGCAAACTACGTAGTGCACTATGAGGGTTGACCGTATCACTTTATTTAGAGCTCTTAGCTCCGACCCTGGTCTGAGTGGACAGACAAGCCTGAGAGGTCAGGTTGATATTATAAGGGTTGACCGTTATCACATATTCTAGAGCTCTTAGCTCCGACCCTGGTCTGAGAGGACAGACAAGCCTGAGAGGTCAGGTTGATATTTCAAGGGTTGACCGTATTATTTTATATAGCTAGCATAGAGTAGCGTGAGGGCGCTACTAGAGCTCTTAGCTCCGACCCTAGTCTGAGAGGTCAGACTTATTATTATTGTGAACATTTCTCTTCCCATATTCCTTGCTGATTTATCTTATCATGCATTTGCGAAAATTTAGTAATTGTGGGCATGCATAAATGATTTTTAAATTGATATACTTTTGGGAGAGCATTACAGGAAATGGAGCTTTTATATTTGATTTTCGTCCACTCACTCTAACAGTTTTTAAATGTTTCTCCCCTGGGCCTTTCGTTTTTAAATGCCCAGTGATGCAGGGTTCTTGAGAGAAGGTCGAGCGCGTACGAGAGTCGAGGCATAGTCGATCATTCCGTTGCTGCTCGAAATTCTTCGGGGTAATCATCTCTGTAGACTGCTCTGACTAACCCGGTTTAGTTAGTTTTGTAGGAAGGGTTGGCCATTTCAAGGGGGTTTCGGTAAGAAGTTCCCTTGAGGTGGTCCCCGCAGGATTTACTTCGGGTTAAAGGGGTTTAACCCGGGGTGGGTCCTGTCATAAGTCCCAGGTATAAATGCGTTTCTCTTGCCTTGATCTTAAAGTTTCATGTTAGGAGGTTGTCAAAATTAAGAGCTTTTGGGGGAGGCGGGTGGGCGTCACTCGCCGTTGTCTGTGGTTGTCAGGACCCATCCCGAGTTAAACCCCTTTAACCTGAAGTAAATCATGCGGAGACCACCTCAAGGGAACTTCTTACCGAAACACATTTAAAATTGACAACCCTTCCTACAAACCAACTCAACACTTCCATGAATAATTTAAAACAACCACTAACTCCTAGAGCCATCATGCTCCTTAAATCACAGCTACGCTTCAACAACCTATTCAACTATCTAAGTGGGGTAATCAGAGCAATCTACATAGAAGTGATACCTAATTAAACTTACGGTGACAACGGATTAATTGACTATGTCTGGACTTCGGTACGCGTGACCTCCTCACAAAAACCCTGCAATATTGGGCATTTGAAAACAAAGGGCACAGGAGAAAACTTTTAAAAACATTAGCTTGAGTGGACAAAAATCGAATATGAAAAAGTAAATATCTTTTCATGCTCTCCCTTTGATTTTACAAAAATCCTTATGCATGAAACCATTAGAAAACAATTAAATTAAATACTTAACGATTCTCTTGGCTCAAATCCATAATTTAAAAAGTGGGGTATAGTGTCACCATGACCACGAGAAAACAACTGACCAGCTCTAATCTATGAGAAAGTTTATTGTCCAGCTCTATCTGAGAGGGTCCCTTGACCTGCTATATTTAGAAGGGTTCATCTGACTAGCTACCACCGAAGAGGGTCTTGACCGGCTCTATCCGGGAGGGTCCTTCCGACTGACTACCACTGAAGAGGATCTGACCAGTTACAATCCGGAGAGTGTACCATCTCAATCCGGAGAGGGTCCATGCTAGCTAATAATACATATATACATATACTTGAAATCCTTAAAATCCTCATGGTGAATTAAATCAAAATCCAAGTCAAAACACCCATGAATTTTCCCCAAATACATTGGATTTAAAACTTTCTCGAACATCTAAAACCAGTTCTCTGACTTTACTTTAAATCATTAAAATGTAAGAACCAAGTTTCTCATTTTAAAATATAATCCTCCTTCATAACCCAAAATGGTGATAACAACTTAAAAGCCATATTCTAGAAAAATAATTTAAAACTCAGGGAAAGGTATGAACCTCTTTCCTGGCTCACTTATCTTTGAAAAATATTAAATTCTCAAATTTTCCCAAAATCACCATAAAACTCAACATGGAGGAAATTATCATAATTAAAGGAGAAACTTAAAAAAATATGTTGCATGCAATATATTAAAAATAAAAGTCCACTCACAGACTTAGGCCTTAGCCTGACGAAAACCCGAATTTCGTCCAAGCGAAGTCTCCACAACACGAGTCTTTTCGCGTCTTGTTCCACAATTAAGATTAATTTTTCGGACGCTAGAATAATAATTAAATAACATAGGCGTACACATTTATGAGCGTACAACTCGCTCATCCTCTCTATACTTCTCTAATTGTCAACCAAAAATCCTCGACCTTCATCAATAACTTAGAACTCCTTAAAATATTTCTTAAACATTAACCGACAATAATCGATGACCAGAATAATATTTTATTATCCGCTAATATTATTAAACTTCAAAAATTCCATAACCTAACCAAAATCTCTCTGAAAATTATAAACTTCACACCATTAAATTTCTCTTATTTAATACTATTTTTCAAAAGAAAAATCTGCTCAAAAAGTGGCAGCACCGCCAGCAGTGGCAGCCGACCGGCAAGAATTCCGACCAAAATTTCATCCACCTCCAATCGCCACCAAATTTTAACAGCAGCCTCGTCTCCTCATTTGGAACAACTTTCTAGTTCAACTCGAATGCCAATTTGGCCTCTAACTAGGTCAATCGAAGGAAAATGTAAAAACCCAGAATTTTTAAACTTTGAAACTTCAAATCCTTAATTCTCCATACACATTTCGAATCAAGCTACCAAATTCTAGAGGATTATAGTACTCATCAAGCCCAACATACCCATATAAAGAACTCACCAAGAGGTGGTATGAGGAGGGAGAAAATCTGGCAAAACTGAAACTGTGCAGTCGCCACTTTATGACCTGATTTCTCTCAAACGGTGGCGAGTTGGCTCCGAAAAACTGTCCAGACTTGTAGGTGAATGATCATGCTTCAGTTTGACACCAAGCTTGCCTCCTAACTCGACTTGACGGCGGCGCTAGAGAACTCCGGCCTCTGAAACGGCTTGGGAGAGAGGAGAGAGAGTGACCGGGTGAAAATGATTTTTCACCTCGGTAACTCCTATTTATAGTCATTTTACCGCATAATAACTTTATATTTTTGTTTATAACTTCTACATATGAACTCCGATTTGAGTGTACTACATGTCCACAAACTCGTATCGACGTCCTCTACGACTTTCATGAAGGAAGTTTTCTCAAATTCTTGACTTAACGAAAAGTCAACTTTACGCTCATTATGGAGTCAAACGGTTACTTTAAATGGTAAAAGATAAAAGTAACTAACCGTAAAATAATACTAGGATTGTGATGCTACAGTGGCTGCGAGTGGAGGCGCGTCTAGCGGTTCTGAAAGTTCTTTTTTCTTTCATAGGCTTTTTAGGGTTGTTATGGTTGCTTGTAGGTGAGTTTTGTTGGAAGGTTGCAGGGTTGAGGGTGTTGGCGCGTTTGGTTCCCTCTAGGGCAGGGGTTATCCCAACAACATGTACTCGTCAATATGCGTGCGTGGATATATAATTTATTGATTTTGGGTATGAGTTGAGTGTGTAGAGTTTCATCGAAGTTTATTTACCTTCGTTCTCTACCGAGGGTAAATCCATAATGTGGAAACTTAGTTTCTCTATAGATGATGGGTAAAGGAGTTCGTTTAATGTAGTAGTTGAACTACGAGTTATTTGATCCCTTTTTAAGGGTACGTAAGCAGTCCAAGCGAATGTGTAAGTGTAGTCATAATTTTTAGAATTAACATAAAGTCTTAGGGTTTGCTGGATAAAAGTAGTTAAATGGTTATCCATTTGAAGGGAGATTGCGGCAAAATCTCATTTGAGGTGGATCCTGAATGATTTACCTAGCTCTGGTTAAAGGGGTTAATCTAAGATGAGTCTTTACACCAAGAAAAACACATGATCGTCGTATTCACATTTCAGACTTAATGGACGTTATTTGGAGAGCCAAAACTTACATATCTTCTGTCTTGAAACACATGAAATTTTTTACATAGGGAAAATTCTCATTTGCACAAAAATAACAAAGTCGTACCCCAATTTAATGAAATGAAAAATCAAAAACTCATTCTAATTAATCTTACATAAAAGACTATTTTATCCTTACATAATATCTCCATTTTTATGTCACCTCTCGAGCTCCCTTCACCTTTCATTCCAGATCTTCTCTCTCTCCATTTTTTGACCACCATGTCGTCGTTCTGACGACAGACGCCGCCACCGGCTTGACGGTTTGACTCCACACGTTGATCTGACTTCTCTCTCTCTCTCTCACTCTCTCATCTGATCTGACTTCTCTCTCTCTATCTCCTCACCTGATCTCAGTCGCACCGATGAGGAGGACGACGACCGCCGACGAGGAAGACAATAACCGCGTCAAGTATCTTGGGGTCTTTGCCGAACCGATGCCTCCAACGACATCGATTTCAAGTCAATCTTTTCCGCCATGCACTCTAGCCAGCACGTTTCACCTTCAACATGAAATCGCTGATCCAGATCGAAGCTGTAGATGAGGAAAAATGAAATTCTTGTGTAAAAGGGAATTCTTGTGGAATCAAATTTGGTGAACTCTTGATAGAGGCAGTATTGATGTAGATTAAAATTTTGATGCAGTATTGGTGTGAAATCAAATTTGGTGAGAGAAAAAGGAAGACAATTCTTGTGTAAATAATTAGGGTTAGCAAACTTTTATTAGGGGAAATAAATTTATTTCTCAATATTTATTACCCTAATAATATGTTTTTTACCTTCTATCAATTGTTTAATACCTTCAATATATAATTTGAGGTAATTTTGGTAAGAGTGATATCTTTATTGTTCTTAAATTCTTTGTTTATTAAGAGTAGAAATTTTTTCTTAAACTTAACTAGCCTTAATAAAATTGTTGTTGCATTATATAAATTGTTTTATTACCTTGTATACATTATTTATGAATGTTATGGTGCTATTTTATTTTTATTGTCATATATTCAATAATTTATTACTCTTAGTAAAATATTAGTAGAAATTTATTGCCTCTAGTAAAATCTCAATAGAAGTTTATTGCCTCCAACAAAACATTTTTCATCATTATCGCCCCTCAATAAAATTTCAACGATAGTGCGGTATGCTTCCGGCAAGGTCCAATGGATTTCGGTGACATTTAACAAAGTTTTTTTAAGGAACATATCGAGAGATGATTGGTTAGACAATGTGTGGTTGGTAAACAAGGATCGGTTTTTTAGCAAGGTACGGAATGTATCGTCAAATATTCAATATGATTCCATAAGATCTAGTTTTGTTCAAGTAACGGATTCTAGCCAATTGAAAGGATCCTCTGATCAACCCAGGGATCGTTTCGATTCCATTCGTAATGAGGATTCAGAATATCACACATTGATCAATCAAAGAGTGATTCAACAACTAAAAGCCAATTCTTGGTTATTGTTGCTAAGCGCTTCCTTGAAGACGTAGTTCATGTAGTTAGTTCAAGTGAACTCACTTACTGCTTTCTCTTCAATTTTCCAAAGTTCATATTCAAAGAAGCATAAAATGGATTCATGTTCAGCAATGAGAATATAAAAGGCAGTATTGTAATTACATATCCTTGCAGGAGAAGAGAATTGGGAAAGTAGTTCCAACCAGAGCCACCAGAGCAGCACCACCAATCAAGTATGGTGTACTATCAACAGATACATCTCCAACCACTGCAACTACTGTCAATGCTCGCTTCTTGTTCTTCTCAGTCCTCTTCCATAACAGAGCTCTTGACCCTCTAAAGGGGCTACCAACCAATGTTGGTTGCTTCAGTGTTTCTGCAGAAAGCATAGTCAGAGGTGAAGAAGACATTGAAGCCATTTCAAAGAAATCTGTTTGTTTCAGGGTGGGTAATTTTAGACAAGTTTCCTTTGAAGTGGATACCTGAATGCCAAGTATGGCTCGTAATAATCTATCTTCCGGAGCATATGACGATTCTTTAGCCATCTACGGCGTTAATTTACCTACTAAAATATCACCTGTCTTTACCCAAGCCTATCTTTCAAGCATACGGCCGAATATTTCAGTGGTACGGAGTCAATTGCTAGAAAATTCATTTTTAATGTATAATGCTATGAAGAAGCTTAATACATTGTTTCCAATTATTCCAATGATAGGATCATTGGCTAAAGTTAAATTTTGTAAATCGATTAGAAGAGAGAAATGAATTGAAAAGAAAGGAAGAAGGAATACTTTTTAAATAGGACCTCATCCACCGTACATATTAGGTTTGGTGGAATCGATTTGATTCCTACTTCAAGCATTGGATCTCTATCTCAGTTAAGAGGAGTCATGGAAAGAACAGGTTCAAAATCACGATCAATTCCTTTTTCAAACCCTTTAGCCAATTTAGCTCTTAACACAGGATCGTTCAAGTCAGGTTTTTTTGTTATTAGGATAGGTGAAATTTATATCCATCCCCCGAAAAGAACCGGACATGATAATTTTTCATCATCCAGCTCGAGCATGAATCAACGAAACCAAACGGATCCATATAAAAAAATGGATATGTTATCTACACATATATGAGGCACAGACGGGAGAATTTGTCCTGGAAGCGGAAGAGCTGCTGAAGCTGCGCGAAACCATCACAAGGGTTTATGCACAAAGGACAGGCAAACCCTTATGGGTTGTATCCGAAGACATGGAAAGAGATGTTTTTATGTCAGCAACAGAAGCCATTTCTGTACATTCAATGTACTCTATGGATAGAGGAATACATAGAGTTGAACATAGTAAAATAAGAAATTGAAAGATTTCGTTGAAATTGTTCGTTTGGAAATTTCCTGAAAAGCTTATCGTAGGTTCTTCTCTCCATCGGAACAATAGAGCCGTTATGCTCATTACTAAACTTGTTGAAGAGATGAAATATAACCAAGGTATATCTTTTTGATCAGAGGTTGAATCGATCATCAGAAGAAGAATTCTTTTTACATGCTCTTAATAGATTGGTTGCTCTTTCTCCGATCTTGACTAAAGAGTTAAAATGCCATAACAGAAGTCCACAGGTCCGGTCACAAGTCCAACGGTTAAGACGGTTATGCAGTCATTGAAAGATCGGGTTAGGTAAGATCCTTGTCGAAGGGCATAGCAATGAAGCAGATCTTTCATTGTAGTAAGGATTAGAGCGCAGGCGTCTACTCAAAGATGGGACTCCATATTCTTCGAAAAGCGAGCACGGGACTTAACTCACTATAGGCTCGAGAAACAAAGAGAAGATGTCTACGAACGACATATCCAGCAATAAGAAGGAAAAGGTTGAATAGAGGAACTCCCGAACATTTGGCGATCTCAGATGTGTCGATATCAATGGTGACTCATTATTTCGATGAACCATTTCTTCAGACAGAAGAAGATTATGTAAACACTTACTCGAAATATCACTTATCATATTCCGTCCTGATCGGAAAGACCCACTGCATAAGTTCTTCAAGTACGGTTGGATGTTTAGGTCTTATGACCTTATAAGACAACGTGAGGCTCCACTACCCCTTCTTGAGTTTGTAGTGTGTTTTAGTGTAGACGTGGTTCAGTGTACTCTTGGATGAGACCGTGTGAGTGGTTTCATACGGTAAAATCTGACGACCTGTGATCGGAGTTCATGAGGTTCCGACAAAGTCTTTCCTTTCTTCCATTTTCTCTTCTTATGGTTGTTTAATGGGTGAGAGCAAAATTATATTAAAAGAATATAATTTCTTAAGAGTTTTAATAAAGATTTTTTTTATTTAGGCACAAAATAAGCTATCTTATATTCAAGTGGGTTGATGAAAAAGATTTTTATTAGAATGAATGAGCATTTATTATTTTACACTGATTTAGTAAAAACATAAATCATTATCAATTCTGATATCTGATTACTTATGACAAGTAAACACAAAAACCACAATCACCATCTATCTTATTCCCTCCTCATCTATCTTATTCTTCCTCCCTCCCATTTCTTCACACAATCTCTTTAAGGTTTAGTAAAGGCGCCCGTAGTTTTCTGACTTTTCTCCAATAGTCGCTCGCGTACTTCTGAAACGGACCGTATCACCCACTCGCGTCAGCATCACGCTCAATAAACTACATAAACCCCCCAAACCCGAAAAACCAACCCAAAACCAAAAAAAAAACGAGCAAGCATCCATCACATTCTCAGAGCCCACCGAAAAAATTCCCAATCCTCGGAGTTAGGGTTTCCGGTCCTCAAAGTTCAAATCTTTGCCCTTTCCTACTCTCATTTCTCGTCGTCACATATTTCGGAAAACCAATTAGGGTTTCGGCATTAGAATTCTATAGATGTTCTCGCCGCTAAGGAAGGCGCCGGCGGGCCTTTCCCTGACGCCGAGGGACAAGGGCAAGGCCGTGGCATACGTCGACGGTCCGCCGCTGGGTTCGTTGAGTGAGATCAGAAGCGGCGGCGGGGTCAAAAGTCCATCGCCGGAGTTGCAGAGTGCCGATTGGAGGAGGTTTAAGGAGGTTGGGTTGCTCGATGAGGCGGCGATGGAGCGCCGTGACCGCCAAGAACTCGCCAATAAGGTTGCTAGGCTAGAGGCTGAGGTAAATCCGCCACCTTTTTCGGATTTTGATTCTTAGATTTTGTAGAAACCCTAGCATTTGAGTATTTTAATAATTTAATTTACATTGTAACTGATTTGTTGCTGTGCAGCTTTATGATTACCAGCATAACATGGGGCTTCTCCTTATGGAGAAGAAAGAGTGGGCATTGCAGCATGAGGAGTTGAGCCAAGCAATGGCCGAAACTCAGGAGATTCTACACAGGGAGCAGAGGGCTCATCTGATTGCAATGTCGGAAGTCGAGAGCCGGGAGGAGAATGTCAGGAAGATTTTGGTGGAGAAAAAGAAGGCCGTAGCTGAGGTATGCCTGTCTATCTTGTGTTTATGAATTGGTGGTTAGAAATTTAGGAATGTCCGAATGTGTGAGTGTTGATGTATTTGATCATTGCAGCTTGAAAAATCTTTGCGTGATATGCACGAGGAGTATACCCGGACAAAGCTTGCATCTGAGGCCAAGCTGGCTGATGCCAATGCGTTGGTTGTTAGTGTTGAAGATAAATCTCTAGTGACAGATGAGAAGTTCCTTGCTGCAGAAGCCAAGCTTTCTGAGGCCAACAAAAAGAGTCTAGAGGTGGAGAGGAGGTTGCAAGAGGTGGAGACTCGGGAGAGTGTGCTTCGGAGGGAGCAAGCGTCGTTAGCTACAGAGTATGCTCTATACCCCATGAATACCTTGCATTTAGGATACACATATTACTATCTTATGTAGCTGTTCGATATTTGGAATGAACGTGAGATAGCGTTTTAGTCTGTTAAGTGACTTTGGTTGTTTTTATTATTAGGAGAGAAGCACACAAGGAAACGTTTTATAGACAACGAGAAGACTTGAATGAGTGGGAGAAGAAGCTAAAAGAAGGCGAAGCGAGGCTGAACAATCTTCGAAAGCTTTTGAACGAGAAAGAGGAAAAAACAAATGAGAATGAGATAATTCTTAAGCAAAAAGAGAAAGACCTTTATGAGGCTGAATGGAAGATTGAGTCTTCAAATGCTCTATTGAAAGACAAGGAAGAAGATGTCAATAGACGACTAGCTGACCTAGTTTCAAAGGAAAAGGTGTGTATCCCTTGTTTAGAAGAGTTATTTAATTTTTCAGCAGGTTCAATTGCAGTTTTGCTCAAGTTTCTGCTTTGTTGCAGGACGTTGATTCAGCTTCATACATATTAGGGATGAAGGAGAAAGAATTACATGCATTGGAGGAAAAACTAAGTTCAAGAGAAAATGTGAGTTCAAGTTCCAAATTCTTTATAGTTATGCAATTTAATGACTATCCATAACTATTACTGTGATTTCCAAAGTGGTCTAAAGGTATCCTTTGGTCATAATTCTTGTGTCGCCTAACTGAGTCTATTTAGTTCGAATCCTTTTATTCAATCCCTCCAAAGTCAGTCTTTTTTATATATATATTCTGCTCTCTGTGCTGTTATATGCAAATAGAAGCCACCTTTCGGTTTAGCATCTCAACATGGTCTTGTAGGAAAGATTTGCTGAAATATGCAGGATGTATCCCTTCGTTAGGTGTAAGCTCATAATTAGAACTTACTTTTTATTTAGGATGTGTTGTACATCTCTAACATAGGTAGCCTGCTACTATCCATTTGCTTGCAGTTATAGAAGAATTTAGGTAAGAGTTTAAAGTGTGTATGATTGAGAAATTATAAGTCTGACACTGCTTATTTATGGATTTTACAGGTGGAGATTCAAGAGCATCTTGCCCAGCACATGGCCATTCTTGATAGAAAAACACAAGCTTTTGATTTGGGACTTGAGGAAAGAAGAAAAGAATTTGACAAAGAACTGAGTAACAGGATAGATATGGTGGAACAAAAGGAACTTGAAATTAGTCACAAGGAAGAAATGTTGAAGAAGCAAGAGAAAGCGTTGGATGAGAAATCTGAGAGTCTGAAGGAGAAAAACAAGGAAGTTGAAGCAAATTTGAAAAATTTTAAGGAGAAAGAGAAGAACTTCAAAGCTGATGAGAAAAAGTTAGAGCTGGAAAGGCAGCAAATACTTTTTGATATAGAGCACCTTCAGAATCTTAAGGATGAAATTCAGAAAATAAAAGATGAAGATGTTCAACTGGAACAGCGAATTCGTGAAGGGAGAGAGAAGCAAGCAATTACTGAGAAAGAGAGGTCAGACCACCTGCGTTTGCAGTCAGAGCTGCAACAAGAAATAAACAATTATAGACTTCAGAATGAGTTACTTTCGAAGGAAGCTGAAGATCTGAAGCAAGAGAGGGAAAAGTTTGAAAAACAGTGGGAAGATTTGGATGAGAGAAGAGCTAAAGTTGATGGAGAGCTAAGAAAAGTTGTTGAAGAGAAAGAACAATTGGAAAGATTGCAATATATTGAATCAGAGAGGTTGAAAGAAGAGAGAAAAGAAGTGGAGGATTGCATACAGAGGGAGATGGAAAATCTCAAACAGGAGAAAGAATCCTTTACTGCTAAGATGAGTAATGAGCAGACAGCGTTATTTGAAAACGCCCAATCTGAGCATGCTCAAATGGTCCAAGATTTTGAGTCTCGGAGAAGAGATCTTGAGACTGATATGCAGAAACGGCAGGATAAGATGGTAAAAGAACTGCAGGAAAGGGAGAGAGCATTTGAGGAGGAGAAGGATAGAGAATATACTAATATTAATTTCTTGAAGGGAATTGCTGATAAGCAAAGAGAAGAGCTATTATCTGAAAGGAATACGAATGAAAAGGAAAGGGAAGCTATTGCACTGCAGAAGAAGGAGCTAGAAGCCAATCAACTTGAAATGCGAGAAGACATAGATCAGCTTGACAAGCTTAGCAAGAAGATCAAGTGCCAGAGGGAACAGCTGATTGAGGAAAGAGGTCGCTTTCTTGCCCTTGTTGAGAGGGTTAAGAGTTGCAAGGACTGTGGTGAAATAACAAGGGAATTTGTGCTCTCTGATCTCCAAATGCCTGGGATGTATAATGTTGAGGCTGTTCCTGATTCGGAACATAAAGGGTCGGGATGGGGGGAAAAACTGCAACAGAAATGCAAGTTAGTGGTTTCCAAAGTAACTTCAAATAAAAAACTTGAGGTGTCTACCAAGTTACCACAACTGCCTGCTATGCAGAAGGGGAAGGAGCCTAAATTTCTTGCTAATGAAGAAGCTAGAGGTCATAGCAGTCATGAAAATGAACCTCAGCCATCTATTAGGAGATGCAATGACCCTGCCAATGCTGAAGCAGTCATAACTGATAACAACTCTAAAGAAGTGGATGATGGGTATGCTCCATCAATTGACGATTGCAGTTTCCTTAACAGCCAGGAGCAAGACATTCCAGAAGATTCTGAGCAATCAGAGCTGAAGAGTGGCCCACGAAAACCAGCTAGGGGACGCAAGTCTAGATTGTCTAGAACACACTCAGTGAAGGCAGTTGTTGAAGATGCGACGAAATTTCTAGGAGAAACTCCAGAACCATCAAATGCAAGTTTGCTCAATGAGAGTAGTTACATAAATGAGGGCGATTCCAGTTTTATTAGCATCGGTCGGAAACGACCACGCCCTTGCAGCTCCAAGGTAAAAAGCGAGCAAGACGATTGCGATAGTGAAGGACGTTCTAGTAGTGTCACAGCTGGTGGGCGTAGGAAGAGGAGGCAACCTGTTGCTTCAGCAGTGCAAACCGCTGGTGGACAGCGATATAATCTCAGAAACCGCAAGACGTAAGTTCCTTTGGGTTTGTAGTTCAACTGGTGTCAAGTTCCAAGACCAGCATCTTATGAGTAAAGTTTTCATACTATTGGGATTCCAACACGTCAATTTCATAAATTGAACTTATTTTTAGATTTTTTTGTATATCTATTATGTTTATAGATTGTTGGTCCCCTTTTAAATGCTCACATTAATTTTTTTTTCTTCGATTGCTGATACTCACATTGATTTGAAACCTTTTCTATTGCTAATGCTCACATTGATTTGAAACTTGAGAAATTGAATGTTCGTAGTCCTACCAGGATAATTTATTCCAAGCTCCTACCAAGTGCATAACAACTCATAATGGCTTAATTAAGTGAGTCTTGAAGTGCCTTGTTCAGTAACCGTTTCTTTTCTCAAATGATTGGGGTCCAAGAGCAATCAAATTACTTCGGAGGAGAAGGTTTTATTGTTAATAAATAAGTGGTCTGTTACTCTTCTTTCCTATATTTTGATACAATGTTAAGACAGACATCATGAAGATGATATGTTGATCCCTGTTTTTGTTGGTAATTGTGGAATTTTATGTTCTGGTGTTACATGAAAGATTAAAGTAGAATCTGATTCCATGTTTCAAGTATTGTAAAGTTTTGTATGAACGTTGTTCAGTGCAGGCACATTGGCAGCAGCATCAGCAGCACCTCACTTGAAAAGTAGAAGGAAGGAAGAATCAAAACCGGAATCCGTTGACACAGAGCTGATTCAGGTCACAACATTAAAAGCTGTAGAGTCAACAGAGGAGCGAGTTGTGAGGGTAAAATCCTCAATTTACTTGAGTTTGTTTACAATTTGTGGTGGTTTTTAGCTGAAATTACTGAACTTTCTTATGAAGTTGCAACTTCTGTTAATTATGCTACAGTTTGCAATACCAGAACCACGAGACGCTGTTAATGGCCATGCTGGTGCTGGTGGTGATGCTGATGCAAAGAAGTTGGTTGAAGAGACAGAGTTGAGTACAGAAGTGAATGGCACAGAATCTAGTCGTGGCTACAGCACAGGTGATGAGAGCGGCGGCAGCTCAGGTGATGAGAGTGGCGACGACTATGATGATGAGGATCATCCTGGTCAAGTGTCAATAGGGAAGAAGATCTGGACCTTCTTCAGCACATGATGTGTGGAATCTAACTGTGGAACAATTATTGAACATGTTGTAATGGCAATGATTTAGCTTCAGCATCTTTAGTCCTGTATTGGGTTAGCTTCAGGCTCTTAACTGTTTCATTTCTTTTTGCCCTATTTGCCTTGTAATTCCATTTCTAGCTGTAGCACCTGCAAATTGATAAGTGAGCAGTCTGATTGTAGAAGTGTATAAACTGCTCCTCATAGAAGTGTATAAAACTGCTCCTCGTTTCTTATTGCAGAAGTTTTGGGAATCAAGTTTTAAGATGATCTGTTTCAGTCGAAAGTCACTACTGAGATTTGCTTCTGTTTCTTCTTAAATAGACATAAACTGACTAAATGATAGAGATTAGTCAAGCAAAGACAACAAGGAAGCTTTTCACTTGCTTCAAGACCCATCACCCTTCCCTATGTGTTTGTATGTGAGTGAAAGAGAGGGTTAAAGGCAAATAGTAAAGGGGGAGTGGTGCTTGGTGACATTTTGGCTTGTGAAGAAAATGACTTATCAGCCTTGCTAGTATTACTCATTGGCTTGCCAAAACCAATTAAGTAGAGCTCGGGCTATGCCTTCTTAGCCTTCTCCATCTCTCCCCATCCCCTCTACTGTGACACTGGTTCTTTTGCTTTCTCATCTGCATCAAAAGCTCCAAACCAAGTCACTCTTTTATTAACTTCATCACCCCAGCCTTCTTCTTCAATGCTATATTGAAGGGTTACTGATAGTTTCTTTTCTGGAGAAGAGTGGATCTGGATTGTTTCTGTCTTCCCTGTTATGAGTTTTCATACTTACTAGTGGAATATCGTTTCAGACTTGCAGTCCATAAGAAAAGCCTCAAATAACAGAGAGAAAACCAGTTTCAACGGGTTACTCTTGTTCTTTCCTATGACAAAAATAATGGTCTGGGGTAAAATGTGAAGGGTGAGGTCAGAAGATCTAACTTGATTGATGTCTGAGTGTAGTCAGTGTACTCAACCTCCCAGAGCAGGATATATACACGTTATTATATTTTTCAATATAATCTATATTGGAAAGGAAATAATTTATTTTCTTCATTTCTTATGGTCGTGGAGCGATATTGAAAACTCTATAGTGTCCGTAAGTTTCAATATTCTTGAGTACTATAGAACACTTAAGCTCTGTTTAGTTAGCAGGAATGTCAAGATAGATAAATAATTTATTTTCTTTTCATATTGATATGGATTGAAAAAGGTTTTGGAATTTCCATATAAGTGTTTGGTTGATTTTGTAATTAAATTAGTAATTTATTTTCATTCATATTACACAATATTTAATAAGTCATAATAATAAAATTGACAGCTTTATTTTCCAATAACACCTTGTATTAATATATTGCATATGTGATCTATTTAAGGGAATATAAACTTTTTAAATGGCTAATTTCTATAATTTACCTTTGATATTGGGAATGAAAATAGAATATTACCCTTTACTACGTAATTCATTTCATGCTTATGTGAGAGTCAATTTCTAGTCATATCTCATTTTTTGTTTATTTTTCAATTTTTATTTACAACCAAGCAACATATTAAAATAAAAAATGAAACTAATTTCATTTTCATACCATAATTTCTTACCACAAATGGGCCTTAGAGAGATATCACCAAGACATCCTCTAATGTAAACACATTATACTATAAATGATCGTTTAAATTGAAATAGTTTCAAAACATTTTTTTGAATGAAACATGCACTGGTAAGATTTTATTTATCACATGTATGATAGATAATTACATACCCTATCACTATCATTTATAGATGGACAAGAAGTTAATGGTAGTACCCACAATAATACATATACAATAGACTTATCTTTAAGGACTAAACCTCCTTCGGTACTGCTCCAGAGACCTAGAGATTACATAAAACAAAACCTATCTTCTATAAGAATAATAGACATTTATTCTAAGGTAATATAATAGAAAACTAAGAAATTTAGTTCTACCTAAAACTGAAAAGAAAGAGAAAAGGATGGGCTAATCCATCCATCCCACAATTGTGGCCCAGGGCCCAAGGCCGAAGCCCATCACCCTTCTCTCTTCCCTTCACTTCCGGCAGATCCAAATTCCAGCACCACCCCCCTCCGGTGGCCGACCTCGCCCTTCCACCATCACAGTCGGCCTTAGGTCGACACCCTTTCCCCCAGGTAAGAAGAATCTAATTCGTCAAAAAACCCCTGTCGCCAGCCAAGGTCTGATCCATATCAAACAAACAGATTAAATCATCCAAGAGATCTCGATCTCCCCTTCAACACAACGTCGACCACAACCTCTGCCGCTGCTCGCCACGAGATCCCAATCTGGCATACCATAACCAACCGTCAATTAAGCCGCAACGCCAAAAAGCCTCGCCGTCCCAAATCTATCAAGCCTCTGACCAAAAGAACTTGAAGCCTGCCTCCTCCTTGACTGCACGAAGTCCACGCTTCTGCTGTCTTCCAATCAAGATCTAGAGCTGCCTCCAAACTCGATCTGAACCTCCCACCCCAAGCCAAGAAGTCGGGGTGAGCCGCCGCCGCATGTTCGATCACCTCCTCTCCTAGTAAACCCTAACAGAGAGAGAGCTGACTCCGAACACGTCTTCCACTTTAATAGTTTTGAAACTTTTTTAGTTGATCGTCAATTTTAATTCTTAAAATGAAAAAATAAAATTATCGGTATTTTAAAGGAAAAACACAATATTTAGCTCCAAGAGTTCATGTAAATCATTATCTATTTTATAAAATGTGGGAAGAGAGATAAACATATACTCTATATCTATAGAATTCTCACAACTTATATATTCATCTAGAAATCTCTAAACATTATTATTTTTCTTATATAATTCATTCTCTCTCCTATACAAAAGGGAAAATGTCATAAAATTCATAAGTTTAACATTAAATTTGTGGTTAATTTGAATAAATATATAATATTTGTATATATATAAATTATACAGAAAAAATATTTAATTTTGTATAAGAGAATAGAAGAGCTGTTGAAGTTGAACTTATTTTCTTTTAGAAATTTTGTGATTTTCTTCTTTAAAATAGATGAATTATAAAAGGGTTATTTGAAGATGCTGTGAGCAACAATGGGTAGCTCATAAGTGATTTGTTGTTTACACTACCATTTTCACACCTTTCTTGCATGACACCAAAACTCTTTTTGATCTTCTAGTTCCCAATGACCAAATCTCATGAGTTTTATGTCACTAGAATTCGAATTCATGACATGTAAATTGTTGGTTATACAAACAGCTCCGGCATACCATATGAGAGTAATGGGACCATTAAATTTTGCTCCCAAACAATTTAAGGCTTCTAATCTCTCGTCCTTGACACCTGGCCGTCTTCTCGTTTCAGAAAATCAGAACCCAGAAGACACCTAAAAACCCAAAAGCCTAAACCTATAGAACAAGCAAGCAGAACCCAGAGACATAAAACCCCATCTTTTTGTCCTGCATACAATTACATACACCCATGCTTTGCATGGCCAACTGGCCCCCCTTAAACCCTAAACCCTTATCCAAACTTAACTAATCTCACCTCCTTAACATCCACAACCACCTTAACCCTTTAATTATCCAATAAATCATGCAATTTAAATGAAATGAAATTAAAAAAGATATGTTAATGAATGCAAAGCAGAGCTGTATAAAGGCTAATCTAAAGCTTTCACTTTCAGCCTTCCTCAACATCATTATTTCCAGTTTTCAATACCATTACTCCTCGAGAATTGCGCTGTGGCGTTTCTAGCTCTCTGCTTCACCTATATCTCTTGGCTTCGCCATTAACACAGAGGTGGAGGAGAAGAAAGTAAGAGAAAGAGAGCGAGCTCTGTTTTATTTTTCTTGTGCTTGTCTCTGTTTTTTCTGCTTCTGGTTTTCTCACTTTCACATTTCACATCTTTAGATAGTTTCTTCATTCTCTTTGGGTTCCCAAACACTTGTGATTTTCCTCAAGGTGACCCCATGTTGATATTTCTCATGAAACTACGTCCATGATTTCAATTCCTGTTGCCTATTTCCTTGCTCTTTTTGGGTCTCTCTTCCTCATCATCCCTGAAACGAAACATAGTCTCCTCTGCTCTGTTTTTACTCTGTTTCAAGTTTGTTTCTTTTGAATATCGTATTGGTATTTGATTCTACAATCCGTTCCATCATGAAAAGCTTCACTTCCATCAGTGTTTTCATTTGCGCTATCGTCATTCTCTTCTCGGCTGCTTCGTGCTCTGAAGAAGAAGAAATTGAACAAGTTTTAGCACCAATGGAGAAAACAGAGCAAGAAGCTCTCTACTCTGCTGTTCAAGGATTTGTGGGCAAATGGTGGAATGGTTCAGACCTCTATCCGGATCCTTGTGGATGGACTCCTATACAGGTAATGTTGCTTTCATGTTTTAACCCCTCATCATTCTGTACTGGCTTTGTTTCTACTGTACCAAATGTCAAAGTGACAATCTTTCTTTTCCTTCTATTTATCACTCGTGTACTTGGATAATACTTCTCAACAATCCCAGTTTGTCTTTCACGATTATAGAAAAAAGATAAAACTGGTAAAAAGTTCTACCAAATACTACAATAAACTCAAATAGTTTCAATAATTGTAACCAATGATACAGCTATGCTCTGTAGTTTATACTGTTACATTGGCACAGTCGTTCATAACCAGCAGCAAGTTATTTAGACAATGCTTCATAAATTTTCAGGCTTTTGAGGTTGAATTGATATAGGATCGATTTCTTTTTTCAGGGGGTGTCTTGTGATCTCTTCAATGGGCTTTGGTATGTGACAGTCATGAACATTGGACCTGTTCATGACAACTCCCTTGGTTGTTCTCCAAATGCTAGATTCAGACCCCAACTGTTTGATTTGCAGCACCTGAAATACTTGTCCTTTTCCAACTGTTTCATCTCACCACTCAAACACCCAATTCAAATCCCCACTGAGAATTGGTGGAAGCTGTCTGAGAGCTTAGAATCATTACAGTTTCGATCAAATCCCGGTCTTACTGGTCAAATTCCCAGTAGCTTTGGTGGCCTCAGAAAGCTCCTATCTTTGGTGCTAGTAGATAATGGGTTAAATGGTGGGTTACCTAGTAATATTGGTGACTTAGTACAGTTGAAGAGGCTAGTTCTCTCTGGAAACTGGTTTACAGGTCCAATTCCTGATAGTTTTGGTAAACTAAATCAGCTCTTAATCTTTGATTTAAGCCAAAACTCATTGTCTGGGCCTTTGCCAAACACTCTTGGAAGCTTGACTTCACTCATGAAGCTTGACTTGAGCAACAACTTATTAGGAGGGTCAATTTCTCAAGTGGGTGATCTGAAAAACCTGACCCTTTTGGACCTGAGGAGTAACAATTTCTCTGGTGGGTTGACCAAGTCAATTCAATGGATGCATGCCTTGGAAGAGATGGCTTTGTCCAATAACCCAATTGGTGGAGAACTCAACATCTTAGAGTGGCAAAACATGGACAAATTGGTCATTTTGGATCTTTCCAAACAGGGTTAACAGGGGAGATTCCGGAGGCCATATCAGAGTTGAAGAGGTTGAGGTTTTTGGGTCTAAGTGACAACAAGCTTAGAGGTAACCTCTCACCAAAGCTTGCAACTTTGCCTTGCATTAGTGCACTTTACCTACATGGGAACAACCTCACAGGGGAGCTTAAATTCTCGGAGTCGTTTTACGCTAAAATGGGGAGTCGTTTTGGTGCTTGGAACAATCCTAATCTCTGCTACGCTGATGCATTGGTCACAAAGAGCAACGTACCATTTGGGGTCAAGCCATGCCAGGCTGAGGTCACATTGCTGGAATCGAATTCAAAAGCAAGGCTGGAAGATGGTGGTTTGAATCGAAACTCCTACATCACTACTTTGGGATTCTCAAGTCGTGGTGGCATTGATGGGTTCTGGTGGCTTGGTGGGTTGCTGCAATTAATAATAGTGCTGTTGATGAATTGGTTCACTTAGGTTATTGCTGATCATGTTCAAGTCCAGATCATAACCAACCCTTTTAGTTTGTAATAGTAACTTGACCAGTAGCTTTCCTTTCCTAACAAGAACTCAAATATATAGCGATAGCTTATGTACTGTTCATCTTTCTATCTATAGTTTCATTGCACAAATGCCAGTTACTATCCAACAATTCTGCAAGCAACTCTGAACTTATCTACTTGATCCTTGAGACATGTACTACAGTTACTTTCGATTTCTAGGAGTTACTAATCTATTTTTATGTCAAAAATCATCATATAACTGCAAGGATGAAAATTGCAAAGTTGAATCAAACCATAGAACCAAAAGTGATCTTGAACACTAAAAAACACAAGGTCTACTTGCAGAATTGAACTTGTTTTCTGCAAAATCTTGTACAGGGATAAATTGCCCTTTAGTAAAATGAGACATAAAATCTTGAATGGTAAGTGCAGCACAGAGCAGCAGAAGAGCATATGATTGGCCTGCTGCTCAGGAACCAAAGATTTTTACAGCTATGAACATTCATTTTGATTTCTTGCCAAACAGAGTAACCCCAACCAACTTTAAATGCTGGGAATTTTACCAGCAGAAGGAAGAGACTTCATGGAATATGGGCAAGTGTGAAATTATAATACCAATAATAATGGCAAAGGTACCGTGAATAATGTTGATGACTTTAATACATTGAAAGTGAAATTTGGAGAGGTCATTATATCTAGCTGCATAGATATATGAAGGAGGTGGCAGCTCATAGCTGCATAGATTTGTACTTGATAGATTAGTAGCCTGTACAATGTGCAATGGCTTTTTCTAGACCTTGTGATTTTGAAGAGAAGCAGACAATTAAGTATAGGGAGAAGGTCTCTCTGTTCTAGGATGACTAGGATTTGAGTAGGATCTAGGCTCTGTTTCTGTAATTGTTCTTGGGGATGGTTGATAATGGAGACTGAATATTCCTTTCAAAACCAGAGGGCTTCCATAGTTTCCAATTGCTCTAGTTGCATATTTTGCAGTTCAGTCACAGTTTAGAACACCTTGGGCTTTCTAAGCTCTAATTGTCAATGGGCTTTGCCATATTCCCACAATCGACTCAGTGTTGGTCCAAGTTCAAGGCTTTGTAGCAGAAGTTGAAATTGAAACGTCACTCTAAACAGCAATTCAATTCGTTGGTCCAAGTTCATTGGCTTTGGAAATATATTGTAATTATGTCGCAGATTAATTTTTGTTGTTCTATAGTTAATATTTACCATTTATATTCCTTGTAAACTCCTATATAAACCTCTATAATGAGATGAATAATATGTTAGAAAATGTATTTCTCTCAATATTGTTATATTTGAGTTGGTATCAGAGCAAAAATCTAAAATAATTTTGTCTCTTTGTCTTTTGTTTTTCTTTTATTCTTTATTTGATTTGAAGAATTGATTGTTAGGGTTTGTTTTGCTTCCGATTTTTATTACACTAATTTGTTTACTAATTGTCAGATCTGGTTCAAAGTAGTCTGGTTGTAGAATCTCAGTGTTCGACCCAGACCCTTCATCTTCCACCATCTAGTTCATCCATCATCGAGTTCTACTGAAGCGGCAAAGCCCACTGTTCATCTATCTCAATACCAGTCATCTCTGCTATTCATCTCTGCCAACCCTCCAGAAGGCAATTCTCCTTTCTGCTATTCATCTATGTTAACCCTCGAGAAGGCAATTCTCCAGAAGGTGAACCCATCCTCTCCAGACCGGCTGGCATGACCAGAACCACCGCTCCAGACCACTCCAGACTCGCCGCTTCTCATCCAGGCGTGTCCAGACCTAGGCGGTCCAGATCCTACCCTCGAGATCCGACCCAGACTCTGCTGGTGAGTCACAAAGCCCGAACCCAGACCCACCACCGCTCCTCTTCCGCTGCGACCCGCTGCATTCTCTTGGATCCAGATCTGACCCGACCCTTATTTGATCCGCTCTGACCTGATCTGACTCGACCCGGTCCAGTATCCGATCTGACTCGACCGAAAACCATCCGACCCGGTTCAACTTGACTTGGATCCATCCGACCCGACTTCAATCCTACCCGACCTGACCCAACACATCCAATTCAGTGTATCTTCACTTAAGTGCATTTTCACTTCAGTGGAAGTCCAGCTCATTTATCTTGTCCATCATCACTGTCTTCATACTTACATCCTTCACCAAAGGGTGCTCAAATAAAATTTTGCAACCTCAAGTGTAGTTCCACCCACGCACGTATTCACCATAATTCAAGAAATGACTCGTTTATACATCGTAAATTTGAGCCATTGGGTGTCAGAGGAAGAGCTCGACAGTGTGTTCTACAAGTTCGGAACAATAAGGAGGATATGGATTGCAAAAAGGCCATCAGGTTTCGCTCTCATCGATTTTCATGACAGTAGAGATGTTGTTGATGTCATTCGTGAATTAAATGGCTGCAATGGCTGGAGGGCTGAGCTTTCGCACAAGCCTATATGTATAGTGAGACATGGCTCAATACTGGTAATACTTTTGTGACTAAAAAACCACAAGGAAGTGGTAAAATCGGTATTGCTTAAAAAATTTCTAACTTTGTTGGTTCTAATACTTGGATTATTAATTTAGGTGCCACTGATCATATGAATTATGATAAATCTTATTTCGCTGAGTTGTCTTCCCCTCCAGTGGCATATGTTACTAATGCTAATGGTGAAGTCTTTCCTGTGTTAGAGAAAGGGTCGGTCCGTGTCACTTCTACTTTAGAGTTAAATAATGTTTTATATGTACCTGATTTCTGTTTCCCAATTGAATATTAAGTCTAACTGTTCTGTAACTTTTTATCCAATGTATGTGATTTTTTAGGATCTTCTTACCATGGAGCTTGTCGGTCGGAGGTATTTTTGAGGGGCAGATTGTTTCACTTGGACCAGACATATGCAAGAGAGAAACTTGGAGCACAGCCTCGCACCGTTTTGACTTCGAGCTCTATCCGTCTAAGTGAAATCTGGTTGTGGCAACACCTCTTAGGGCATCCATCTTTCAACCTAATGAAAAAATCTATTTCTTCTTTATTTATTGGTGTGAATGAGTCTTCTTTGCGCTGTGAAACATATGTCTTGGCCAAGATTCATCGTGCTACCTATTTTCTGAGGTTTACTAAGAGTGGTGTTCCTTTTGAAATAATTCACTCAGGTATTTGGGGACCTTCCAGAGAGCTTACTATGTCGGGTATGAGATAATTTGTCTTGTTTGTAGATGATTGCACATGATTGTCATGGGTTGCTCTCCTTAAAACCAAAGATGAAGTTTTTCTAGCTTTTCGTACTCTTGTTCATACACAGTACAATAGTCTCATAAAAGTTCTTCGCTCAGAAAATGAAGGGGAGTATGTTAATCGTGCTTTTCAACAGTTTTTCAAAACACATGGAATTATTCATCAAACTACATGTCCACAAACACCAGAGCAAAATGTAGTATCTGAAAGAAAAAACCGTCATCTCGTAGAAATGACTCGTGTCATTATTTTTAGTGCTCATATGCCTAAATATCTTTGGATTGATGCAGTATACGCTTCAGCTCATCTTATCAATCGTCTTCCATCTATTGTTCTTTAAAGAATGATTCCCTTTGAGATTCTTGCATCTCATGTCCTCATTCCCACATTTCATAATCTTCATGCACGTGTTTTTGGTTGTGTTACTTTTGTTCATGTTCTTAAAAACCAGAGGTCTAAGCTCGATACCCGAGAGACTAAGTGTGTGCTTGTTGACTATGGAGGACATCAGAATGGCTATAAGTGTTACCATCCGCCCACCAGAAAGTATTATGTCACTATGGATGTCATTTTCATTGAAGATATGAGTTATTTTTCTTCATCTGATACTGCTCTTCAAGGGATAATTCGTATTTTGAAGAGTTGTATTACGGTGAGAGGAAGAAATCAGAAGAAGTGGAAGAAGCCACGCTTATAGGAGATACAATGACTGGTCCAATTGGGATCATTGTTCCATCAATTTCTAAAGCAAGGGTTCATCCAAAAGTAGAGGCTCAGCGAGAAACAGATGCACCAGTTCCAAGCACTGAAAATGTAATTGAAGATACAACTGCCTCTCCTGCCATTGCTCATACCCCTGATTCACAGCTCGTTGGTACTGAAGAGGTTATCTAAGTCATATGCATCATTTGTGAATCAAATATCTGCTGTATCAGTACCTAACAAAGTGCAAGATCTATTGGGAGATCTAAAGTGGAGGAAAGCAATGGAAGAAGAGATGAAGACATTACAGAAGAATGATAAATGACAATTTGTGCATCCACCACAAGGCAAGAAGGTTGTAGGATGTCTTTGGGTGTTCACTGTGAAACACAATGCGGATGGGTCAGTAAACCTATATAAAACACGTCTTGTGGCAAATGGATTCACTCAGACGTATGGAATAGACTATGATGAGACATTTGCTCTAGTTACCAAAATGAATACTATTCGGGTTCTACTTTCCTTTGCTGCTACCTTAAATTGGTCACTCCAACAGTTTGATGTCAAGACCGCTTTCTTACATGAAGAGTTAGTCGAAGAGGTGTACATGAGTCTTCCACCTGGGTATGTAACTGGTTCTCCAGGTGAATTTGTGTGAAAATTGAGAAAGTCTTTGTACGGTCTCAAACAGTCACCTTATGCTTGGTTTGGGAGGTTTTCGCAATTCATGATTAAGATTGGTTACAAACAAAGTAATTCAGATCACACCTTGTTTCTCAAACATCAAGATGGGAACTCAACAGCCTTGATTATTTATGTCAATGATATGGTAATCACTGACAATGATACAATTGAGATAGAGAGGTTGCAGAAGCAGTTAGCATCAGAGTTTGAGATGAAGGACTTAGGTAATCTTAAGTACTTTTTAGGTATTGAGGTAGCAAGGGGGAGAGAAGTGATCTACTTGTGCCAGAGGAAGTATATCCTGGATCTATTAACGGAGACTGGTATGTTGGATTGCACACCTATTGAGCAGAACCATCATCTAACAGAGCATCCCGACTAGGTACCTACTGATTGAGTTCATTATCAGAGATTAGTTGGGTGCTTAATTTACTTAACCCATACTATACCAGATATTGCATATGCACTGGGTGTTGTGAGTAAGTTCATGTATAACTAGAGCGAGAGTCAGATGGATGTTGCTGTGAGAATTTTAAGGTACTTGAAGTAAGCTCTAGGAAGAGGAGTAATATTTTTCAAACACAACAACATTCTCGAGGTTTGTGGCTTCACAAATGCAGATTAGGCTGGAAATATTACAGACAGAAGATCGACATCAGGTTACTTCACTTTTATGGGAGGGTGGGTAATTTGGTTACATGGAAGAGTAAAAAACAAAATGTTGTGGCACGATCCAGTGCTGAAGCTGAGTACATAGGTATGACCCATGAAGTGTGTGAATTGTTATGGCTAATGAATTTGTTACGTGATTTAGGTGTTCATCCTAAAAAGGCTATGCAGTTGTATTGTGACAACAAAGCTGCAATTGATATATCAAAAAATCCAGTTCAACATGATCGTACTAAACATGTGGAGGTTGATCGACACTTTATAAAGGAAAAGCTAGATGCCAAAATTATTAGCTTTCTCTTTGTTCTAACTGAAGAACAGCTTGCAGATGTACTCACTAAAGAAGTTTCCAAGAAGACATTCTATGACTCACTAGGCAAGTTGGGCATGGTTGATGTATATGCGCTAACTTGAGGGGGGTATTAGCGTGAGTCAGAATAGAAATGTAAATATATTGTAGTTATATCGCAGATTAATTTCCATTATTCTATAGTTAATACTTACCATTTGTATTCCTTGTAAACTCTTATATAAACCTCCTTAATGAGATGAATAATATGTTAGAAAGTGTATTCCTTTCAATATCGTTATATTTGAGTATTCCAGCAAAAAAACATCAACAACAATAATGTTTCAGGTTTTATCCACCTCTCCATTACAAATTTGCAACAATGCAACACTGATTTAGACTGCCATTGCTCTGACCTCATGAAGTTGAATCAATAACTGGTTGAGGGAGGGAAATGCAGATACTTTTTGTTAGATGTAGTAAATAGATTCTCTAAACTTAAATGTAAGAGTTCGTCACTCTTAAAAACACACATGTCGTTTTATTGAGGATACAAAAAATGTTGGAGCATGACAAAAACCTAAAGCCCAACACAAACAAGAAATGATCAAAAAAGGTTCTCAAGCCTAAGAAATACATAGCCACCGGTCCACCATGTTATGTATTTGATTAAAAGCTAGATAGAGGCTGACCTCTTCAACAAGGTAACCAAATCACATTCTGTTCTGGGATGTGATTTGCTAGTGGATCCTATATATAATGGAGTTGGTTCCAAGTAAAACACAGTAATGCATGCAATTATTGCAATGCATTTCTGAGTGTTTTTGTGTGGAACAAATCACATTCATCAAAATCCCAGTCCCTTTCAGATGAAAAATAGGAAACAGACATACATAAGGCTACCCAAGTTTTGGTGGTAGTGGTGGTGTTCCTCTCAGCTACCCCAAGTTTTGAAAAACATATGGATGTCACCTCTCTAGCTAAATTGACCAGCAAAAACTTGTTGGAAAAATGATAGAAATAAAAGATTTTTTGTAATCATTTTGATAGTTAAATGTGAATAAAAATAGTCACCAAAGTAATACATGTAATGGTTGATCTTTCAACTTCCTTGTCTTTTGGTTTTTGTAACAACATGAATCAATGACATGGTAGTGGACTAATGAAAGGTTGTAACCTTATTCATGACATTCAAGTTTTCCTCAAATCCCACCAATATAAATAGGTGACTTCATCCCTCATTCTAAACATACCAACTCAAAACATCTCTCCTTACTTGAGTTATCTCTCTCTCTAAGTTGTGTTCTGGTGATAGACGAATGTACTTCAAGTTCATTCAGTGTCCTTAGTAACAGTGCAGTTTCAAGGGACAAGCAGTCGTTGTATCATGGGAGACAAGTGTCATCAAACCTTTACACCGAAGATGAGGCATAATTTGTCTTAAGGAAAGTGTATGACACACACGACTCGACTTCCTTCAACAACCTTCTATCCTAGAATTCGAGTTGGTAACATTGGTGTTCATCATCATATTTTTATTATGAGTTTTAGTTATAATTATTTATTTAATTATAATGAATTTATGTTATTATATATTTGCAATATTTGACATATTTTCTAACAAAACTACACCATAAGATAGAAACATAGTTTTACACTTCAGCTAATTTTTTTGGTATGTAAAAAGTTTAGGTAAGATAGAGACTTTCTTACACTACCAGGGTCAAGGCAAACCTGCGACCTAAAGAGAGGTGGGGGGGGGAATTTCACCCACATTTGAAGAAAGGTGGCACCCTCCGTTGATGGCTCCGAGGCATGCTCCAAGGAGATCACACCCTCACCCAGCGGTCCGGAGACCCAAGACATTTTATAGATTACCCATCAATGAGGGGTTGTTGATAGCTAAGATTGATCCTGTATGAGTTTACACCTCAAGTCCACCCTTTACCAACTGTACCAACCCCCATTTGAGCTAATTTTTGCCAACTCAATTGCTATATATGCTGAAAAATCAGCCTCTAGCTACATCAGTAGGTAGTTCTTTTTGCCTGAAATATTGGTAGGTAGCTGCATTTTCACAACATAATACTAATTCCTAATGACACTTTAGCCCAAAACAACAAGAAATACAAGATAAAATAAGGCCGCGATTGTATGAAACCGAAATTCAAAAGAAGATACAATTATTGACAAAGTTAAAAACAAATCAGACCAAAATGAGTAAATGAGAGAGAGACCAGATTAGGCATCCGCTACTAGGTTTATTTGCCGTGAGTACTATTTATACTAAAATTAATGCCTGAAAAAAGAGATGGATAGTCTTAACTCTTAAACCTAATACTAACTTGATTTGCTTATCATATTAATCGAACACACTGAGCTTCAATTTGTCCAATGAGTAAGCAGATCACCCTTTTGATTACCAAACAAGATCATCACATCAAATTAAAACCAAGATCAGCACAGTACAGACAGTGAAGCAGACTCTTCATATTAATCACTTGATCCATGAAGCACATTGACAGTGTTGGCTTTCGATCTGTAATCTCCAGTCACTATAAGCACAACCAATTCGTGCTGAGAATGGTGTGACACTGTCACATAGGATAGCCATATCAAACCAATGTATGTTTCACACCCTAAACCCCAGTTTCAAGTTTCAACCATATCTGTCGCAACTGGAACCAAATTCTAAGCTTCTACCTACATTTCCATAGTTACGACCTTGAAAATTATACAATGATCTTGTTAGTTTCCACTAATTCTAGTCCAAATTTTCCACGCGATATTTCACACTCAAAGAAATCTAAATTGTCAAACATCAAGAACAACACCTCAGCCATAATCTCCGGTTTTGGCCTGCATTTCCATTAGCGTACACCACCTGCTTCGGATGTCAGTCTCAACTGGTCAGGCATTGCCATTTAGAAATCTTTCTATAAATCCTATTTCCATTTGTCTCATTTTTCTTCGATTTGGATTAATCAAAACAAAACCACATTGATGGCTAATATTGGTTCTAGCTTAGTCAGCTTTTGCTAGCAACTTCGTTTTATAGAATGACATGCGCATCACATTGACGTTTGATTCATGCCCACTGATTGAATATATAATCTTGCTTTGCATACCAGTTGGCATTTGCTACATGCTCACCTCCTTCCGAGTTTCGATTTAGACATCAAATGGTATAGATGGTGTTATTTGCACGCCCTATTTTGGTAACCCTCATTCAGAAAAACTGAATTTTTTTATACTACCGAACGATATCATTTTAAACACAACCACAATATATTGATGTTAAAATTGATGTCATGGATTCATTTTCATATAAAGAAATGAGAGTTCCGATGCTTGCCGTCTCTGAAGTCCTCCTACACACTTTGCTGCGTGAGCGACAAGATTATTTCCTGTCCCAAAAACCAGAAAAAATAATATTGGAATGAAAATTCAAAGCAGCAAGAAATCTTGTAACAAAGTTTGAGAATTGATAACACACAGACACTAACAAACAATTTGATCCAAATCGCAGTCGAAGCTATTGCAGACAGCTTCATCTTTGGTTTCGAAGAAAAGGGTGTCCCTAGTTTGATGGTGTTTTCTACACGCAGAGCAGTAGCAGACGCATATATTTTCCAAGAAATAGTATTAGTCCTTCAAAGAATTTGACTTGAAATTAAAGAAAATATATGGGGAAGGTGAAGATGGCAGGAAAGGACAAGTCTTGAAGCCGTCCCCTATTATATTCTCATTTTCGTACCGAAGTTTATAAATAATTTTCAAAAGGGTTGACATTCATATAAAATTTTGAATTGAAAATTCTATATAGCGTTCCATTCACTTCATTGATATCTAGCTCCTCTCTCTTTTCCCAGTCTTTACAAACCCGAGTGCCTAACCTTTTCCTTTTTTCCAATGCACAATCTCAGTAAAAACTAAAAACTACAAGCTAGCGACTCCTTAAACCCTGCATCATATTTCTCTAACAAACCCACATGCATATATACATGTTCTGCTCTGCTCTGCCTCCAATGGCTTCTTCTTCTTCTTCTTCTTCTTCTTCTTCTTCTTGTTCTTCTTCCTGTTCGAGATCGAAGTACCTTTCGATTCTTTTTCTAGTTCTTCTGATAGTTGGTTCGTGTTCGGCTACAAGGCAAGGCAAGACTCTGGTGGATCATGATCAGAGAGTTTACATGAACATGGAGAAGACAAAAGAGCTCAACCTGAGAAAACACAAGACTGGTTTTCGGTTTCGAGGAGAGATATTCAACTTCTTCCCCAAAGGGTCTCCCATCCCTCCTTCTGGTCCTTCCAAGAGACACAACTCTGTGGTGAACTCTACGTCTCACAACTGACAGCGATCACATTCAAAGGGTAGTGCTGCTTCATCTTCTTATTCTTTTTGTTCTGTTTGTAGGATTCTGTTTTCGACTCCATTATTGATCTTGTTAAAAGGGTTGCAAAGTCTTTTTGAATCAGATGTGATCATGAAACCTCAGTCGGCCAGGATCAGATCATGAAGGAGATGGAAATATATAGATAATCATTCTTTTTTTCTTTCATTTTGATAAGGTTTATGAATTGTGAGAATTCCAGTTATAGTGTATAGAAAGAAACACCCTTGATTTCTTGTTGACATGTTATATTCAATTCAATATAGAAAAGAGTTGGCGTACCTTTCAAATCAATGCTACAATTTGCGATAAGATGATCGATTTCTTGATCCTCTGTGTCTCATTATGATCTGGATTTGCATCTTACAATCTATTTGGAACAAGTTTTCTTCAAATTTAGATCAAATTGCAAGCTAACTTCTCCCATTCTAGCTTTCTTGTTTTGATTTTGCATTATGATGATTTGAGATCATAGAAGGGCATCTGATAATGGTTCCCCAAAATCTGCTTCAATATTTGGATTTGAGTTTAGACTAGAGTTTGGTGGAATTTGCCCCTAGCTTTGGGCCTTCTACCATTGAAGTTAGCACTTATTCTCCACTATAAATTTGATTTCTTATCTTTTATTTTTCGGATAATCTGTCACGATTTCAATATGTATGAATTTTTCGGATAATCTGACGTGATATAGAATGATGATGAATACATTATTAACTCAAGGGTCTTTTCTTATCCTCATTTTCTCTCAGATTTTGATTAAATTGGCCTTAAGAAAAACACCTCAAGTTGTCAAACTTTCCATTTAAATTTTGTGAGGTTTACTAAGTAAAACCAAATCTACCCTGATTGAAGGAACTCATATTGATGTTAAGGCTTGAGTATCAATATATCATTATTGATATTTTTCAAAAAAAATAATTGCTGTTGTTAAGTGAAACAATATTATAGAGCACTGCAAATGCCACCTTGATCATGAGGTCCATGATCAAATATTTAGGTACTAAACAATTCCAATTACAGGACGACATTCCTTTGAAAACAAGGGAGCATTTGATTAAACAATTTAGTGTACGGAATGCGAAGTTGAAGATTGACCTTGATGGAGTGCAAGATATGCTTTCATCAAGGTCTGCAATCCCATCTCTTACTCTTTGGGATGTGATTTCACGTTCTGGTCCGCTTCTTTCATTATTAGGATAGAGCTAAACTCTAGACAGACAGCAAAACATATAATTTTGCAGTAGTTGTTATTCGAAAAATTATGATATGCCGATTTCCAAATCCGTTAAGTTTTGGTTTAGATTTCCTATCTTGGATTGGAAACTTGGAGCTCCCTAGCTAATCAAGAAGTAATAGTCGATTAATCAATTAGTATACATAACTCCTTAACTTGTGATTGGCAAAATGGAACATGGAAATGTGTGAAGTTCTTGAACTTAAGCGCGTAAACCAAATCTCAAGAAGTTCAAATCTGGAGACTAAATTCCAGCAAACAATTTCCATTGACCGATTTCATACATTGTTAGTTTAATTGAGCGGAAATTCACAAGTAGTTTCCCATTGGGATTTGGTTTCAGGAATTCCCCTCTATACGTGGAATTTGTTGTACGGTTGTGGTTTTGGTTTCCTTTCTTGAATCTCAATCAAAGCCACGAGCTAGATTGGTTAGAGTTGACATGATCATAAGCAAAAGGCTTCTGTTTTGGCTTTGACATTATTGGTTCATACTCATCTTAGCCATGAAAAAATGGTAGAATGTTTCATGCATGTTGGATTCTGGAAAAGAGAAGCAGTACTAGGACTTCTCTTTTCCCTTTGTTTATGCAAATTTTTTAGCACAATGAAGCAACACCCTTTTGACTTCAAGGACATGGACAGCAAAAGGGACATTCTGGTTTAGAAAATTAGAAGCTAACTGAAATATGCAAAATGTCTGATTCTTTTATAGCAACCGTAACTTCATGCCACTGTAAAGCTCATCTTAACAAGTTGAAAATGTGAAAGAGAAGCAGTCTTGTATGGGCTAGCTGTAAGTTTATAACCTAAATAACATCAGAAATTCAATCCGGAATGTTTTTTTATATCGGCTAGATGGGATTAGATTACATTGCAGAAGAGAAGAAAGGAGCCGGTGGTCTAAATATTCGATATATCAGATCCTTGACACAGTCTATGATTCAATGTGGGAGGGAGTGAAGGAGGAGCCAGCTGCTACTGAGCTGCAGTGTGAGGACGTACTGCTGTGAATGATTAGGCACAGTTGACTATTACCAAAAACTGGAACAAGCAACCTAGAAAAGCAAAGTTCAGGATGGCCTCATGTAAGTTTTTCGTTCTTGTTAATAAAAGTTTCTCGGTTAATTTAAAAAAAAAAAAAAAAAAACCTAGAAAAGCAAAGCAGCTATCGCCATTTGCGATTTCCCCAAAATCAAAATGATAAGCAATCCAGTTAATTCCTCTTCTGCATTGAATGTCAGGATCTCAATCTCATCTTAATCCCAGGATGTAAATTAGCAATTGATCGTATCTGCAGGATCACAGCTCTTATACAATCCTGTAATTTATATGCAATTATGTAAATAGCTGATCATATGGATCTAAATAGCAAGTGTTCTTGTATATAACTCTTTTCACATGAATGAGAAAATAATCAAGCTTACCAATCACTTATGTATCTCTTTAATTAATCCACGTTTTGGTTTCATTCTTTGATGATGAAGTCATGAAACACATCCTCATTTTTGGTTCCCTGCACCAGAAGGAGAAGGGGAAAAGGAAATAGGTGTTCTCAGGGTTAGCAGTAAATGGGCTCAATCCATAAGTTAAGCCCGTACGAGACTAGAAAGGAGGCTGGGTCAGACCCATCAAACTTTAAAAGTGGGGGGAAAGCTGGCCTATCAAAACAAAATTTAGGGGGCAAAGCTGCTGGAAAGAATTTTGTTTCTACAAACTAGGAAAACTCCGTATTGTTAAAGGAAAAATACCTTAAACGTGTCTTCGACAAAGTAATTGACGAAGAGTTGATTATGCAATTAGCGATTAACAGATGTAATTACTCAATCAGTTATCAATTAGTCATTATTATCATTATGATTATTGTAATTACCTTCGTAATATCACCTTTATATAAAGAAGAGTTTCAATGAGAATGAATAGATCAATTCTCATTCATATTTTACTGTAACACATTATCAGCACTTTTGCTCTAACCTGTTGAGTTGTCAGAAAAAAATATTTTTTTTTGGCCGACAGCCGAGCAACAACAAAACATGCCGCCTTTTTAATTAATCTAGTCAACAACTATTTTAAGGAATATAAAATTATAAGTCTTTGTAATTCCGCTGTGACAATGATGACTAGATTAATTAAAAAGGCGAGGGACTGCCCGATTTCCGTACTTAATGCCACAACAATTAAAGTCACAAAAACTCTATATACACAAAGAGCAAATCGAACCTTGTTACTGTTTTACGAATCTCAGTGTCAACTGTTATCTTATAAAAAGTATCTATACAATGTGAATATTATGGACTTATCCATCCAAAAATGTGGACCATTAAAGTATTTTATTGTTCTGGAAGACGTTGCGACACAGTGGGTCACAAGTCGCACAATTGTCTACAAGAAATATTGCAAAACTCTTAGCACATACTATAAGGGCTCACCACCCCTGCTGTAACGTCTATAGGAATTGACAATGCCAAGAGTTAACATCAAAAAGATTTGATGAAATATTGCATATCTATAAGGATCAATGTACAACATATCCTGTTCCCAAACTTCATACAAAAAATGGCTACGTATATGTCATAATATCTAAGTATTGGTTAAGCGCACCAACCTACATATACCTTCTTGGGATTATGCAATATTATTCGCAGCCTTACTTATTTGTTCTTAGGCTCATTTCTAATCAACCATTCACTACGTACCAGTTGGTAACTGAATATATGCCTGAGATTTACGCATAATTGTTTGTGCAGCATATGTGCCTATTACGTTTCCACAGCACATCATAAATGAGTTCTTAGAAACGAATATGCATTTATGTTGGATACAGACCTCCAATAATTATCCACAATTAGAACCCTTTACAGGCTATCTCTTTACCGCTAAAGAATCGCGGAGTGTCACTTAAATGAGACAGTCTTCCAGTCGTTAGAGGGAGATAAGAAAAAGGATTTTCTAAAGAAACGACAGGAATTAATGTGGTTGCCCCACTCTGTCTCATCCCAATCCCCATATAATCGATATCTAGAACGTAACAGTTTCGATGCCTGATGTGTCTACAAATATTTCTAAAGTGACAACATCATACAAACTAGCTGCAAATACCTACAAAGATTAGAAGTCTCCAATAAGGGGCACGTTGCCGCAGATTGAGACGACGCAACCACACTTAGTGGAGGTGTGGTTGAGACCGTGGCTCCCTAAGAGAATAGGGAGAGGCCACATGGTTCGATCAATACCTGCCTAAAGGAATTAGGCGAGTAAGGCACAACATCATCAATGTAAAGATTCTCTCTCTCATGAGATTGTCTCTTATTACAATTATGTCCATGAATCAATACGGGAAGACGCTTCGATGTTTAAAATGATTTCAGAGACAAATCTCAACATATTAAGAGAGTACATACACATTGACGACGCACATTGTTGCTCAAGAAATCATAGAGAACGAAGGGATCGAACTACGCTCTATTGAAAAATGTCAACAAAGAGCATATTGGCCTACATAAAAGTGCAATCCAGGAAGAGCTAAATTCTCTGGTAAAGATACAGGTATTTGGTTTGACAGTGCTAACCATGCCAAGTGTAAAGCCTGTAGGACATAAATAAGTCTTTCTCAACAACGTAATGAGAAGAATGAAGCCCTAAAGGACAAGGCTCACCTTGTGGCTCCAAGGTTTCTCGCAACGCTCTGGATTGACTACAAGGAGACATGTTCTCTCATAACGAAAATGCAGCTCATAGATGTGGTTATTACATATCTTCGTGAGGATTGGGAGATATTTATGAAAGTGCGTGATGGACTTGCACTATCCAACTCAACCAACTCTAAACCACGAAGTGCGTTTGCAATTAGAATTGAAACGCTCACTTTATAGAAGTGAGTACTTAGTTGGAAAATGATACAAGATGATGAACTATGCTCCTACATACTCATAAAGGAAACAAGTTCTGGATTTGCAATCATAGCTCCTATGTCGATGATAGGAACATAGTAGGTACTCTTGATGAAATAAAAGAAATCGCGAACTAGATGAAATCCAAATTAAGATGAATAATCTTAGAAAACTCGGTTAATAATGAGTTTGTGAAATAGTAATCCATCAGTCTGCATGTGTCTAAAAGATTCTCAGACAATTTACATGGATGAAGTGTATATTGTTAGCACTCCTAATGATCGGTCGATGTTTGGATATAAAGGAATATCCATTTCGTCAAAAGGAAGATGACGAAGAAGGTTGAGAATTAAAAATCCATCTCTATAGTGCAATAGGCGCAATATTGTACTTAACCCGAAGAAACTCGACTAGATACAACAGCGCCAACACAATGTCATTGGAAGGTATACATAATGTGTCATGATACCTAAAGAAACTATTGGCTTTGGTTCAACCTATCCCTATAGAAAGACAAAAATGAATGCATATGGAGCTGCAGTCCTCTACACCCATATACCAAACAATGCTTTGGTTGATGATCATAAATGCAAGTTATCTATGAACAATAGGTTGTTCCCAAACTAGCTATGTCTTCACCATCAGGAACACAATGATACCTTGTATTAAACATAGGAATGTGAAGACATTCCTAGCACCCTTGATTGATGCAAAAATCTAGGGGGGTTTAGACTTCAGGGGGAGTCTAACACCCATCCACTATCATAGGTGCGTTGTGCTCTTTTTCCCTTTGACCAAGATTTATTTTATCTCATTAGATTTTGTTACTTGGCAAGGTTTTTAATGAGGCAACACTCCATCCACTGATCTTACTTTGACTTAGCACATGAGGGAGTGTTAAAGGAAAAATGCCTTAAATGTGCCTTCGTCAAAGTAACTGACGAAGAGTTGATTATGCAATTAGCGATTAACAGATGTAATTACTCAATCACTTATCAATTAATCATTATTGTCATTATGATTATTGTAATTACCTTTGTAATATCACCTCTATATAAAGAGTAGTTTCAATGAGAATAAATAGATCAATTCTCATTCACATTTTACTGTAACACATATAAAGAATTTTTGAAAATTATGAATGGCTACAGCTACTGAAAATTTTCAAATAGATGGAAAGGACGAATCATTTGTTCAAAAGATATATTAATTTGAGAATATTTTCTTGTAGATAACATAACAACTCAAATGGTACTTCAATAGTCTTCCATTTAGGGTAAATTCAATTACTATTCATCATGTATAATTTTTCTACATATACTTCAATTCTAGCCCTTGGAAGTATGTATTGTCACATTTTATCCGTCTTTATATGTGTTGCAGAACATTTTGACTCAATGGATTCTTAGTTCTAGTGTTAGAATGAGAAAATTATATTGGATCTGATAAGGACTGTAGAAAAGCAGAAGCAACTTTTGGACAAGCAGAAGCTGTGTGACTATGGCATCGTCGGCTAGTTCATATAATATTCATAGCTTTGTTAGACATGGTATTCCTCATAGCTCTTATGCAATATCATCCATTTGGTCTGGCTTGAAGAAATTTTGGCCTAAAGTTATTTTTCATGGTAGGTGGCTCATTGGTTCTGGTTCTCAAATTTCTTTTTGGATGGACAACTTTGTTGGTGTTCCCCTAAAGAACTTTTTTGGAGCATATGCAGGGGTGGTGGAGCAGATGGATGGATTGGTTAGTAATTATGTTCGTGATGGCAATTGGGAGCTCCTTCATCTTCTCCAATTGCATTATCCTAATCATTGTGATATTGTTACTGATATTCCAATTTCAATTAATCAACAGGAAGATGAAAAATTAATTTGGTCAGCCTCATCTTCTGGTACACTCACAGCAAGAGATGTTTTTCAGTTTATGAGGCATTCACTACCTAAAGTGGATTGGTGTAGACTGATTTGGGGTAAATATATTGCTCCCCGTATGTCAATCTTAGTTTGCAAAGTATTGAAAGACAAAGTTCTTTCTGAGGATTTTCTACAACGGCGTGGTGTCTTTTTGTGCTCAGTTATTATGCCGCCATTAGACTGAATTCATAGAGCACATATTTCTTCTATGCCCGTATGCAAGGTCTATATGGTCTTATATGTTAGAAAATTTTGAGTTGGCTCTCATTCCTAATTAATTACATGAGCTCTTTACATTGGATTTGAAGATGGGTCGTAGTTAAGAATGGGCATTGGGGGATGGGGGTGGAGACCCCGCAGGGATTTCCCCATTTAGAACATGGGGCAGGATCGAAATTCCCCATTAAGGACGCGGGGGCAAGGGCACGGTGAATTATTTTTCCCGCAGGGGTACGGGGGCGGGAGCGAGGTTTCCTTATTTCTCAAACGGGGTCTCCATTTGGCTGAAAATTTGTAAAAAACATAAAAATGTAGAAAAAACCATATAATCAAACAAATTTAAGAAAAATTAATGCCAATACGAGGGATATGGGCGGGGGTAGGGAACCCAATCCCCGCGGTGACTTGACGGGGATTCCCCCGTTTGGGAATATCCCCATATTGGGCTTGGGGGAACGAGGGTGGGGGTGGGGAAAATTCTTTGTTTGCCCATCCTTAGTCGTAGTCTCCAATTATGTGAATTATGGATTGCTTGCCTCTATGCCTCTCTTTGAATTATGGACGCGGGGTGAGATATGATGACATTACTCTAGATGTAACGAAAACTTGCAGGCTAATTAGTGGTCATGTCCATGATTCTAGTCGCATAACTACTAGGCATATGTTAAACAACGTTCAGGAGCTTTGTGTCTTAAAGAGGTTTGACGTTATCTATAGGCCTCATCGTGCCCCAAGAGTTTATGAGGTGAATTAGCACCCTCCTATTATTCGTTGGCTAAAGGTTAACACAAACGGTGCTTAGAAGTGGGAGGATGATTGGTCAGGTTATGGTGGAGTCTATCGTGATTTTCATGGTGAGGTGGTCGGTGCTTTCTCTTCGTCCCTTGATATTCTTTCCTCTATTGCTGCTGAGGTTATGGCAGTGATCAAGGCAATTGAGCTCAATTGGGTTCGTGATTGGAAGCTTATTTGTCTTGAAGTGGACTTGTCTCTAATTATTAATTTCCTTCACTCTCCCCATTTAGTACTTGGCAACTCCAGATGGCATGGAAAAATTGTGTGCATCGAATTTCAATGATGCAATTTCGTTGTTCACATATCTTTCAAGAAGGAAATCAGGTGACTGATGCATTGGCCAATTTTTGTGCTTCAAGTACATGTTTTACTTAGTTTGATTCATGTCTGGATTTCATTAGTCAATTTTTGGTTAGAGATAAATTGGATCTTCCCAATTTTCTTTTGCGTTAATTGGATCTTTAATATGTAAAAAGCAGGGTTTGCCTTGTTTTTATTCTTGCATTTTTCTTTCATTTTAATAAATCTCTTACCTCGCGTTTTATGAGGTTTGGAAAACAAAAGTAAAGTACCAAGAGAATCTTGTTCTGTTCAGATTTGTTTTGTTCGGCTCTTCAGAAGCACGCAGCTAGCAAAAGGATATTGGAAACGAAATTCGATCTGGTTTTATCTCAGAAGGAACATGATTTCCCTTTTCATTTGGTTATGGATCCAAATGGTAAGATGTTCTCATTACAAACATTCTGAATCGAGATCAGAATGTATTTCTTCTCTCTCTTTTCAAAGTTTTACACATGAAATGACTATACATGAGTCTATGATTGAGTTTCTATGCTAAGTAACTTTATTTTGCTCCATGATTAAGTGAGCTTTGGCTAATATATTGCTTCGTAGTTGGTATGACACCACCTAATTAGTTTACAGACATGATGATCAGAGGTGTGACATTTTTCAATATGAGACAAGCTAGCGTGCAAAATCTTTTGAAAATAATGGAGTCGAAACCAAACAGCAAGCCCTGGCCATTTGGACTATGGGAGGGAATCCCAATGGATTTGTTTGCCCCTGTTGTAACCAACCTCTGAATCCACATTCTTATTTTGTTCTCAATTGAGTTTCTGATGCCAGGTTTGAGAGAGAGAGATCGTTAACCTAACTATTACCTATAATAATCATGTATGTAAAAGAAAATAGTGTGGTTAGTAAGTAATTTAATGTTCATCTACAAAATTATTAGTTTGACAAATTAATAAGAGTTCTTCAAATATGTTAAGCCACTTGTCATATTCTCATGATCATCAAAGAAAAGAAATAAATGCTTCATTCGCCTCGTTTACTACAACTTGAATGGATTAGAAAGAAATGGGAGAAATGAAGAATGAGTGATAGAAGAAATAAATGAGAGTAAACCTAAATGATATTAGAAAGAAATGGGAGAAACAGAGGAATGGGAGATACAAGAAATAAGGGAGATAATTATTATGCATGTTTACTTGTTGAAGGAATGAAAATAAGGAATCAGAATATCAATGAAGTTGATTAGGAAAGTACGGTTCTAATACAAATGTTTATGGTTTTTGTACTTGGTGGTCTGAGAATTTTATAAAATTGTAAGGTTAATTTTAAAAAAATGGTTGATTCACCCATGAAATGAAAATGGGGAATGATTCCTTGTTTTAATTATGGGTCAAACATATTTTGATTCCCTTGGTTCTAGTAAATACATTTTCAAAGGAGAATGAAAATGACTCATTATGGTTTCATTCTCTTTTCTTGATAGTAAATGCATCCTCAAGTAATTCACGGAGTGTCTTGCATTTAGGATTGACATTGGTATGTATACCAACTCAATTTACCAATACCATGTTCCAACCAATTTATGATTGGTAGGCAAAATCCTCTAACAAAACCAACCATCAAAGTTGGTACGGTTGGTAATGATTTTCTACCAAGTTTATAATTGAAGAGATAAATATAATTTTTACATAAACATAGGTAAGAATGACATTTGGTGTGGTAGTCTATGGCTTATTTCTTTATGAATAGGTGCTAGGTTTGAATTCCAACATTTTCAATGTATTTAATATTTATTATGGCATCTCAACTATTGTGCTATAACATATACCTAAATTTAAAATTTGACTCACTCAAACCTATTTTTTTCATATGGGTTTTGTATCTCCAACCCTAAACTCAAACTATGTAAAGACCACTTGATTCATGAGTGTAAAATTTAGGTTTTCCTCCTAAAAAGTTGAGTCAAAATAGAACCCTTTTTAGGTTTAAACCTATTTTGACTCAACTTGCATTTGGGTTGGAGATACAAAATTAAAAAACCTAAATATATTATAGGATTTAGATCAAGGGTTGAAGATGTCTTATTTATGTTAATTAACTTATAAAAATAGTGTTTGTATCTATTTTCACAACATAAGTGGCTGCTCTAGTGGTTTGAGGTCTATCTCCTTATTAAAGTGTGGTGTTGGGTTAAAGTCCTAACCTTTGCAAAATGATATAATTTTTTGCATTGTGGTGTATAATGTACGTATGTGAGTACGTATATGTATATATTGATTGGTATGATATACCATATTCATAATAAAATGTATACCATATACCAACCAAGTCTTACAAATTGGTACGGTACTACTGTACCGAAAACTCGGTTACCAACTTCCTAGTATACTAATCAATTAGTTTGGTACGGTTGATACTCGATTTGTACTTTTGGACAAGGCCCAAATTGCCAGCCCTACTTGCACCAACCATGTGACACTTAAACCACTTTATGTGGGCCGCATGTGAGTTAACAAATGTTAATATTATCGTTAGGTTAGTCAGATGAAAACGAAAACAAAATAAAAAAGGAGACTCGTCTGTCGCTGTCAACACTCATCTGTAATCAGGATCTCGTCTCACACGGTTCCTACTCCACCACACCACCGCAAACCTCAATAAGAAGAAATTTTTCAGTGCTACCGTAGCACCACATGATAATGTCTAATGATGCTACGTTCCAATTAGATCTAGACATGTGGATTTATTACAATTAAATTTAGACATGTGAATTTATCTATTTTGTTAAAGCCCATTTTGGGTTTTTTATTGTTTTTTAACTAAACCTTATACCCTAAACCTTACACCCTAAAGCCTAACCTTGTACTTTATACCCTAAATTATATACCATATTCTCGATACCCTAAACTTTAAACTCTAGACCCTAGTATGAATTCAATAAAAACACTTGAATGTCATTTCACAAAAGATAAAAAAAATATTAGTTTATATTTTAGTTATAATAAATCTATATGTCTAAATCTGATTGGAATGTAGCACCACTAGGCATTATTACGTGATGGCATATACGGTAGCATTGAAAAATTACTCATCAACAAGATTGCCTTCTGAGAAAGAAGAGAAGAGCTACAAAGAAAAGAGAAGAGCTTCATATTGTCACAGACGGAGAAGGCTACAAAGGATGTTCACCGGTGCTAGAAGAGCTTTGGGTCACCCACCACCTGATTCGCTCACTCTCAATTCTTCAGAACAGGTCTACATCTCCTCGCTCGTGTTGTTAAAGATGCTAAAGCCCAATACGGTATGTGAGCTCGAATCAGAATATGTAATCTGAATACCCTATATTCCAGAGTCGATGCCCAAGCCTGTTCTTTGATCCCGACATGGCCGTCTGCACCTGAGACTCTGTCTCTCCCATAAAAAGTGATAGACCAAGATCCCAGGACCACTCTACCCTTCATTTACAAATCGACTTCACCGGGTTTTTTTTTTCAATTTCAGACCTTCTCTCGTTATATTTAGCGTGAAAGTAATGGTCAATTATGACCCACTAAAATGAGTGGCCCAGGTCTTGCCACATGTTATTTAAAGTTCTAGTTCACTTGCATCTTGATACATCTTAAAACTTTGGGTAATGACAAGAAATTTGAATTTGAAGCGTGTAAAACTTTTCTTTTCTACAAGGACGACCATTTTGCTCTTACATTCTTTTCTATAGGCAAGGACGATTAGTTAGTCCTTACACTGCTTGAAAAAATGATAACATTTTCCAAGTAGTAGTGAAAACAAATTAGTGAATTACCAAAAAAATGTAGTAGTGAAAACGGAAACATTATTTTTACATCATGATTCTACCTTCCTGCTTTTAGGCGATTAAAGCTGAAAAAATACAAAGTCATCTTCATATACACTTGCTTACACATGCTCAAAGCTCTCACTCAACATAAACATGATTCTTGGTTTTTGCATTAGGAGATCAGATGGTAAAACATTCAAATTTCAAAAACCATGAACATTCTCACAATAAGCATCCAACATTCTTCACATTTCAGCTAGAAAAAGGACGAAGAAAAACTATACATACATTACCCCATTGTCTACCTAAATTCCATGTCTAACTCCCAACAAATCCAAAATTTGAAGCATGATTTTACAAGTCTAGCTTAAACCCCATAATCATTAGCTCCAAAATGAATAAAGGAGAGGGACACTATCAAGAACAAACTGAACCTCCAACTGAATATCTCCATGACTTAAAAAGTAGAGTGGATGATTATGATGTTGTTGCTCTTCGTATCCAAAACTAGAATCTAAGCAAATAAACACTGAGTTCAGGACCAGAAGAACCATCAGGGTTCATCAAGTAGAAGGCTTCTGAATCCTTAGACCCCACAACTCTCTCAAACTTGGCTCTCATGTACATGAGCTCACCTTCACTTCCAGCTCCATCTTCAATATTTCCAGGTAAAACCCCAGCCCCCATTGAAACTGGCTCCAGAGCTTTCAGCACCTTCCATTCCTCTGGACCACAATCTTGCCTCATTGCGAAACCACACTTCTTGCCATTGCAGTATGTCCTCCAGAGCGGCTCTTCCAGCAACTTCAACCCCTTCTTCTTATGATCAGTACTCTTCTTCTCACACTCCAACGCAATCCTGACCAACCCTGAAGCCATTTCTCGAACCAGAACACTAGTCGGCGTAGCCAGCTCGATGAGAAACGTAGGGTTCAGCTTGGGATCGTCCTGAAATGCCAAGTGAACATGGCCGCGGCGATACCCGAATACAGTACCCATTAAGCCCGAGCCAGAACGGCTCTTGCCGAAAAGAGCTGACCGGAGCTTAGAGACTGAGACCAGTGAGTGTTTCTTGCGTGGCATTTCAGGTAAGGCTGATGCGATCTGATCGGTTGCTGTTGACATATGTATGTTCCGGGCTACTAGCTCTTCTTCTTTCTCTTCCTCTGAGAAATGTGAGTAGGAGCTGAAGTTGAGGACTTCGTGGTCGTCGTCTTCATCATCATCGACCTTCTTTTTCCAGAAGTACCTTCTGGAAAATGAGGAGTCATAAGGGGTCTTGGCTGCCATGATCGTCCTCATTTGGGAACTAAACGTACACAGATCAGTATAACTAGAAGGAGAAAGTCACAGAGAAATGTGGTTGAACTTGGGGATGGAAGTTAAAGAGTAAAAGATATGGGGAGGTTTGGTGTGTGTTAGGTTCTATATGTAGGTTAGAATTTTCCATATCTTACGGCAGAAGTTTCCATATCTTAGAATGAGGTGCTTTAGTCGAAAACTGTGACACTCGATCTTTTTGACATTTTTGTCATTTGGGGAGCAATATAGAATGGCGGAGAGAAAGAGAGTCCCCCATGACAAAACAAAAAAGAAGGTGAGCAGCCACCACCTAACTGTAACAAGAAGCTAGAGACAACTATAAGTGAAAATTGAATCTGGGTAAGGATGTGAAAGAGGTTTTGGTGTAAAAATGGAGACAAAACCTTGTGTTATTTCTTTCAGTGTACTACAGAGGGGGGGGCTTGTGCAGAAAATAAGGGGATGTGTGTGTGAGGCTTGACTGGGTTTGCATCGGACAAGAAAAGCCCACACCGTCGACCGTACTGAGTTCAACCAGCTTACCAGGACCATTGCCCTCCTACAAGGTTCTCTGCCCCAGTCTAATCATGCCCCTGCTATTAGCAACATTGCTCTTAAACCCAGGAGCCCCCATTAGCCACCATAATGTTTTTGCATCCCCATCTTGTTTACTGCTTTGAGAAAATGATTGGACTAATACTTGCAGCTATGATGGATAGGCACTAGTGTCACTAATAGTTTCTCCGCTTATAAGTTCAAAAATTCTAAACCTGAATTGTTATACTTTTCCGTAAT